>SJJU01012585.1:0-14657 GCA_012932125.1 Conopomorpha cramerella
AGAGCCAAAGTCATCGACATAGCTCATCGTTTTAGCAAGCTGAAGTGGCAGTGGGCTGGCCATATTTGCCGTAGAACCGATAACCGTTGGGGAAAACGAGTTCTCGAGTGGAGACCGCGTCTCGGCAAACGGAGTGTAGTACGCCCTCAGGCAAGGTGGACTGATGATCTACGCAAGATGGCTGGCAGAAGCTGGATGCGAGAAGCCGAAAACAGATCACAGTGGCGTGCAATTGGAGAGGCCTATGTCCAGCAGTGGAAAAATATGGGCTGATGATGATGCACTTTTAAATCACAAAACAGAATTTAGCAAAATAACCTTTACAGATTAACAAAGTACTCAATGGTGACCCGCAACTTGTGGTCGAAACAATAGATATTCAGTTGCCACATTGAGAAATATCCTATTGAAACGCGATACTATAGGTCACATAATTAGCTGCTACAGGTTTCGCTATTGATATTGCCCAAGAAAGGTGATACGTACCTAACGTTCGGATAGATACAATCACATAGATTCAATTTGGCAAGTAATACAATGACTTCTACTGTTGCTGGATTGTGCGAATTAAGAAACACGGTATGAAGTCGCGAAATCACATTGGAAATATTGGGATTTGATTCCAAATCCTGGTGACCTTCGTTTGCTTCAAAGACTTGTGCTTTCGTTGTATGATTTCCAAGAGAGCGTCCGTGGTTCAATTTGTCGGATACTTGACTTGTAACCGGGAGGTCGCGGGTTCGAGTCCGGCTACTGGACGTGTATCAATGGGACTCTTTTTCAGATCCTATACGTACGCAACGCAAAGCTCGTACGGTGAAGGACAACATCGTGATGAAACCCGCACACTACAAGATGTGTGAACCCTCTAACGGCGATGGTCTCACCCCCTGTCACGTTGGGTTAATTACGCTTGGTGAACCGTGGGCATTTGCTTATTAAGCAAGTGCCTCTGCCTACCTCGTTTTGGGATTAAAAGGCGTGATGTATGTATTTTTATTTCCAAACAAAATAACATAATAGTAAGTAGCCAACCAGTTAATTTGAAGTCGTGGTTTATATCTACCTACATCACATAACTCTGAGTTTGATGAATGATAATTGCCAAGAGATCGACACATCGAATGGCAAAAGAAGTATCTAACATCAGCAAAACGATAACATAAAAGCAATTACGCGTTATAAAATATGCAAACCATTTAGTTATGTATTTAGATATTTTCTTATGTAACAAACGTAATATTGAACTTTTGAAATTAATTAATTAAAATCACACAAAACATGGTTATTTTCACCAATTATTTTTAATATCATAAAAACATAGTTAATCAAATTCGAGAAAAACAGATATAATTAGATTTCTTTTTCCAAAGCCGTTCCGCGGATAAGATTTACGAGATGTTTTGTGAAACAGATATGATGACAGACAGATGTACTTATCTTCTTCTTATAGAGGTATATAAAAATGAATTGCTGTTCGTTAGTCTCGCTAAAACTCGAGAACGGCTCGATCGATTTGGCTTACTTTGGTCTTGAATTATTCGCGGAAGTCCAGGGAAGGTTTAAAATGTGTATTTCATCCATAATAAACGAGGTACAAAGTTGACTTCCTATGGGAAAAAAATAGTTTGCCGGGAAAGCTATCTTCTTATATATAAAAATGAATTGCTGTTAGTCGTCGCGTCGCGTTAGTCTCGCTAAAACTAGAAAACGACTGGACCGATTTGACTATTTTTGGTCTTGGATTATTCGCGGAAGTCCAGGGAAGGTTTAAAAGGTGTATTTCATCCAATACACGGGGTACAAAGGCGACTTCCTATGGCAAAACAAATGTTTGTCGGGACACCTAGTTGTAAATAAATTTAACTTGCATGCTGTGGCTACCTGTAATTGGTCGCATACCCTGATCTAAATGTGCATATGTTAAGTAAATGTAAGTTAAGATGGTGTAACTGTTGGTGGTCCTAATAAATAAATAAAAATAAATGTTTTGAAAAGTGCAAACCGCCACGAGTTATCTAACCGAGTGACCTTATCAAATGACGATGTCGTCGTACAGTAGGTACGTATATTCCACGAAGATGTTGGTCTTATTGGTCAGTGTTGTGTAAGAGATACTCCTTCGATGCATCGAGTTTAATACGAAAACGAAAGTAAATGCCGAGCCCCTTTTGAATTGGTTACACAAGTCGATACGAAACATATCGGTTCATTGGACAGGATTGCTTTTTAGATTCAATCGATTATTTACTATATTGTGTTCTACAGCGATTTGAGAAGAGAGAAAGTACTGAATCAGTGCCTAGTTTTTGATTTTTGAAGATACGGCTGGCATTTGCGGTTTGTTATGGACTTGACTTGTAGTTGTATGATGAATATAGAGTAACCAAATAAAGTGAAACTAAAGTAAAGTTTTTTTTGAGATGCATTGAGTTATTGGTAAGAGGATATCTGTCAATTTGTTTGTATATAGATGGAATATCATGTAAATAATAACAATGGAATGGTTTATTCAGACAGTGAACAGTTCGTTCGTTCGCGATAATTCACAATATTTTGTTATTGTGAAAAGAATCCTTAGTAATAGAAATAAGATTGTTATTTCAATAGTGCCACATTTTGAGATATCGAGTTTATATGCAGTAAATGCAAGTTACCATATTACTACAGTAAATAGTTACAATCGAACTGTTACAATTTAGCTATAATAAATTATTCAAGTCATATTAGCCGTAGAAACGATGACCGTTGGGGCCTACGAGTTCTCTCATGGAGACCGCGTCTCGGCAAACGGAGTGTAGGACGCCCTCAGGCAAGGTCGACTGATGATACGCGCAAGATGGCTGGCAGAAGTTAGATGCGAGAAGCCGAAAACATCTATCTAAACATCATCATCATGTATCTACTTTATATGACACAATAAAGAATACTGAATAGTGAATAGATCACAGTGGCGTGCAATTGGAGAGGCCTATGTCCAGCAGTGGACAAATATGGGCTAATGATGATGATGATGAAGTTATTGAGTCCCTACTCCCCAGAAAGACGGGCTGAAGCCCTGTAGACTGTTATAGCGTTAAGTAGTATAATGAAACAAAAGAGTGACTAAAACAAAAACACATTTTTCTTTCGTCAAGATTGTCCAAAACAATGAATGAGCATAATATTAATACTATATTCTCAACACGTTTTCACACCAGACTGTGTTCTTTCTGAATACTCATCGGGCAATGTTATTTTTGAACACAAGTAAAGGTTGAGTCGAGACGTTCGCAAAGCGAATACATTTTCTGAATCAGAGCACGAAAACTTATGTAAAATGTTTTATTTTTGCACAATGCAGGTCGATGTGAACATCCAGGTCCCTCACACAGTCTAGTAAATTTTGAAAGGCTTTTAACTGATAACGATACAATCAAAACTTTTGTTACATTTTTTACACTAATCCCCCTTATCAATAAACAGGCAACTTAAACAAATGTTTACTGGATCTGGTTGTTCCGTATTTGATATATAGCTGACAAGTTGAGCCTGGTAAATGTTCGGAATAGTTATTCCGCAATTATCAGTAAGGCCGTAAATAATTGTTGCATTCACAGGTATAATAGTGTGTTAAAACACAAAAATAATAAAATCTATATATATATATAAAAGGAAGTTGTGTTAGTTACTCCACTTATAACTCAATAACTGGTGAGCCGATTTGGTTAAAAATTGTAGTTACTATTCTAGTTACTAATAAAACTTTCAGTCTGAAGAAAATACTAAAAGAAAACATGTTTTTTTTTCAGATGTACATTAACATACATTCAAATTTAGTATACATTTCAATACACCCCGCCTTGTCACTGCAGTAAAAGTTGTTCATATTGACGAGCCCACCAAAGCTTCTAAGAGCTTTGCTTGGGGTGCTTTTACACATCGATGGTTCCAATTAAAAATGTCGGTAGTGCAATTTTAGGAATATGTATAGTGTACTTTTCTACGCCGTTAGATTGGCGATATTAAGATCTATAAACTTATACATATATTACATCACGTAAAGGTACCAAAGATTATAAGCTGTTGAAAATTTTAAGTAGTTTAGTTTTAATATCCAAAACTAACGTCTCTCGTGAATATGTTCCGTTTTGTAGATCCGACTTTCTTAATAGGGACCATCGACATGGTATATGCGTCGACTTGAGTACCTCCTTCGAACTAAACTATAATACAGGGATAATCCCACCACCACCCAAGCCCTACCTGCCTCTCGGCGTACGGGCCATTCTCTGGAGACGTGCGCATCTACTTGCTTTTGCCTCTTTTCAACGCACACGTTTTCTTGACTCCATACAAATTTATCTTTATCCGTCCCTGTTTTGTTGCCAACTCTCCCCCCTTCTGGGGCATGACGACCACATTACGGAGACTTCGCGTCGGGTCCTCGTCGCGTCTTCAGTCGTTAACAGGCTTCATATGTTCTTCGACCTGTATGCCAGCGATTAGCAAACTCACGCAAGCGTTCAAAGTTCCCTCGACGCTAACCAATCCTTAAAGTATATTGGATCCACTGGCTCGATCGCTTCGAACTAAAACTGTTCAAAGACCTTAAAATTAATCCACTATTTTTAATATTTTGGTGCCAAATTCAGCTGTGAACACAATATAACGAATAAAGGTCAGGCCAAGGCGTCGGTGCAATGTCGTTTCCATTGTACCGCTCGTCCAACACTCACAAGAGTGCTAATTGTCTCCGAGACAAGGAAACTAACAGAATCTACTAGAAACATAACCACCAAGGAAATTTAAAATGAGGCAGAAAATAACTAGGCAAAGTCCCCTTGAACATTCTATAGAAAAATGATAATTAATGACATCATTGAAGACTAAAGCAGTTTATTTCAATGCTAATATATATATTTTTATTAATATTCACTACAAATACATTTGTTAATGTTACCTAAAAAAGGACGTGTGAAATATGAATATAATTATTTGTCATTAAAGAAAATATTGTATTTTTTTTTACACGAGGAGTGCTAATAAATACAACCTTTGATTTATCTGAGAATCGCGGCCAAAATATTATAAACAAAATGGTGGCTGTCCCACGCGAATCACATAATTCAAGAACACAGTAAGATGCGGTCATTGATAAATTAATAACACGAGTAACAAAGGAATTGTGAGCCCACACGGAATGAAAATGAGTCGTGTAATTTTTTGGGGGGATAATGAACTTTATTCCTCAGTCATTAAAGACTACGCGCCTCACGCATTATCAAAAGAAAAACTAAGACGTGCGTACTCTATAAGAACGTGACATATTAATACAAAAGTTGTAATAACATGGCATATTTTTACACACGATTAATGTAAACATAGTCGATTGAGACATGCGAATATTATCATTTCGCTGCAAGTAGCTTAAAATCTGACAAAATAACTACTTGAGGAATAACTGTGGGCAGAAGTCAATGCAATCATTATAGACTTTTTACTATAACCAGTAAGTACTTCAAACATCTGGGACAATATATTACAACATTTTCGATTACTGCTTTAGAGTTGGACAACTCGAAAAGTGTATGTGATAATAAAACTACAAACAGAAAATTGAACAAAGCATTAGCTTTATTTTCATTGTTATTCAATGCAGGTGTTAATGAACAAATTCATACAAAAACATGTAAAAAAATAAAAAGTACACTTCACGCCTTTTAATCCAATAGCGGAGTAGGCAGAAGCATTTGCTTTTAAAGCAAATACCCGCGGTTCACCAAGCGTATTTAACCCAACGTGACAGGGGTTGCGCCCATCGCCGTTATAGGGTTCACACACCTTGTGGTGTGCGGGTTTCATCACGATGTTGTCCTTCACCGTATAAGCGTTGCGTTGCGTACATGAGCTCCGAAAAAGAGTCCCATTGGTACACTTCCAGTAACCGGACTGGAACCCGACACCTCCCGGTTACAAGCCAAGGATCCGACCATCTTGCGTATATAATCAGTCCACCTTGCCCGAGAGCGTCCTACACTCCGTTTGCCGAGTCGCGGTCTCCACTCGAGAACTCGTTTGCCCCAACGGTCATCGGTTCTACGGCTAATATGGATTTACATCCTAGATAAGTATTGAAACACAACAAAAACAAAATATTATTAAAAGTTTAAACCGCTTGCGAAAATTAGCCCAAAGATGAGTTTTTTTTTCTCATTTTTATTACTTTTTCATTCATTGTGAGAATTTATCTTTACTGTATTTTATTTTATTTTGTAAAAACTATAAAGGAAGAGCGGGGTCTCATTGGCACAGGTTATTATAACTTACAAGTGAGTCCCCAACCACATGCATGTTACCGAACTGTCAAACAGTAAATAAAAATGGTCATTTTCATTTCAATCAAGCTTGCTTTCGCAGTTTGCCCAACAAAATAACTTCACATAGACAAAATCATACAATTCCAAGTATTAGTTATGTTTTAGTAGGCCCATGCAACATTCTGATGTCGCAATTGAAATTGCTGTCGAGACACTCGCTCTGTCAACTTGAGCACTTCTGGGAAACAAGTATTACTGTGTCCAATAGCTCACTGGTAACATTATATTCTCGAGTACTACCGAGACTGTATACAAGGCAGGTCCAAGAGAAATTGTGTCCACTGTACAAGTGTTACTTAGTATTCGTTACAGACATATCGAGGCAGCAGGAAGTGACGAATGGAAATTATTACCGTGTAGAAAATGTTCAGTTCTTGGCTGTTCTTTGCGCATACATAAAGACGTAAACTCAAGGTTTTTATCTAAGATATCGCCTCCGAGCCGTGTGGTGACGGCGAATAGAATACATGTGTCACCACCCCAGCCCAACTTTTCCCGTCATGGGGGTCGTTAGAGGCGACCGAGGGAGCTCTCCAGAGAACGGGCAGCAGCGCTCTCTGTGAGTTAAACAACAACACCACTGCGATCGCCAACCCGCCTGCCAAGCGTGGCGATTACTGGCATTTCACCCCAAATGACGGATCTCATTGGGGGAGGCCGTTGTCCAGCAGTGGACGTTATGTGGCTGATGATGATGATCGCCTCCGAAAAGGCGAGATGTCTGTGATAAGTTAAAAAAAAAAAAAAACAATGTGTCATCGACACTAGGAACCGACAAAGATGCAACTTCAATAGTAGTAATATCATTTTTCATTACTTTTTTTTTATCACTATGTACAAGCGTTTGACTACCATCCTGTCTGATGTTAGGCAGCGATGTGGTCTACGATGGAGCACACTTGTTCATTAGGTACCTTAGTAGTAGTTTTTCGTCTTCGAACTTGCTCTTTTGTGTAGTTTTAAAAAATTAGGTTAAATTTGTTTTAATAAGTATATGTAGTAAATATATTTTACGGCGTGTTGTAATAATTATTACCTACCTAGAACAAAAAACACACAGATTCAACTAAACTACTAACTGAACTGAACTAAAAATAACTACGTACAAATTCTTTCAAAGAAATATGCAATAAATTATTACGATTAAAGTGAACATCACCATCAGCCCATATTTGTCCATTGCTAGACATAGGCATCTCCAATTGCACGCGACTGTGATATGTTTTCGCCTTATTGCATCCAGCTTCTGTCAGCCATCTTGCGCATATCAGAAGTCCACCTTGCCTGAGGGCGTCCTACACTTCTTTTGCCGAGACGTGGTCTCCACTCGATGTTCTTTGAAATATGACAATGCGAAGGAATGCCGCAAGATGCAAGAAAATTATCTAAACATCAGGGTTATTTATAAAAGTAAAAGTAAATTCTTTAGAGTAATCGTTATTTGAACTGTCTTCATAAATAATGATTATTACTAATAAAATATTTGCATATTTAAATATCTTTGACATCAAGATTTTACTGATACAAATTACTCTTTCGTTATGATATACTTCAATAATGTTTGTTTTTAGTTATTCAGTCTGTGTTCCTATACTTCCATCGTTGTTTTCTCCTAAGAGACTCCATTGAACATTTTCAGTCTTACAGTTTATATTAAAGCATACAACTTAACCTGTGGACTTGTTTTCTGAGTTGCTGAAAGGAGCTTTAAATGTAATCTAGTAAAAGTACTTAATATTTTAACGCACCAATAGCATCAGAGCATATATTTAACTTCAGTGTTCTGATTGGTCCAATAAATTGGTGCTCCTGAAACTTAAGCAGCATCCATGTCGTCAGCAAGCCGTTGAGGGCGCCTGAGTCGTGTGTACGTAGGTTAATTAGCGGTGGACTTGATGTTCATATAGCATTGCATCAGAATAGTAGTGTACCATCAGCAATATTCGCAAGGTATTTCATTTAATGAAAGGCAGGAAAGTAAGTTGAACTTGGATCAAATTATTTCGCATGCTAAACATAATGACAATTTTACAATGTTAGGTCTGTAAATGTAATAAGGTCTGTAATAACTGCGCCTACCAAAATGAAAATCTCAAAGTAAATTTATCAAATTTAAAGCTCGTTTCTGCAACTCAGCGTTATTAAGCTGAGCCAAAAAAAAAGTGAATGCTATTAAAATAATACCTCTGCAGAAAAAACTGAAACGATTAGATCGTAATTTATATTTTAAAATGAACAATGCAAAGTATCGATTGATCATCACCGCGGAGCTGGGCGGTTTGGAATGTCAGCATCGTGAATGCTACAGCTAATGAATCAATATCTACATACATACAACTGCATTCACAAACAACTCATTAAGTTCACCCACACGATGGGCTCCCTACGTATATTAGCTCCAAGCAAAAGCAAAGTATTCCTATAGACTATTTTTTAATTTAACGGACCAATTTGACAGTTCCAATGCGTACAATATGATACTTTATTGCTATGTGTTAAGATAAAAATAGAATACAAACAGTTAAAAGATCTTCACTTCTTCTTCTCGTAAAATATACTCTAACTTGATATTAAATGTTTAAAACGGGTATTATAGCGCGAAGATTAACCAAATCAAACTTCGCGCTATAATACCCGTTTTAAACATTGAATATCATGTCAGTGCGCGCTTCCTTAAAAAAATGACACTCTAACTTGATTGCAGCAAAGTACAAAATTGTGCGAATGGGAACTGTCAAATTAGTCCGTCGAATGAAAGCGTAGACTTTAACAAAGTTTGACAGTAATGACAGTTCTCGGTGAAAAAAAAAATGGTTGTCTGTAAAGTCGGTTTACGGACGGTAGTCTGACGTGACAACGTCAAACATTGCAGTAGTAGCATTGTATAAAGAAGTAACAAAAACCAAGGGCCGGCCATATTGGCCGTAGAACCGATGACCGTTGGGGCAAACGAGTTCTCGAGTGGAGACCGCGTCTCGGCAAACGGAGTGTAGGACGCCCTCAGGCAAATAAAATTAAATAATAAACCGCGTAAAAATCGACCTAAGGGCTATCGAGGGTACGAATGGATGGCCGAGGAATTGGTCATCAATTTTATCGATAACCTTACTATTTGTTAAAACCCAACATGCAAGATATAAAGACATAGAAGTGTGCTGGACCTGGCTTCGAAGGTGCTGCTCCGTTTAGGATTGTGTACCTATATAACTTTAAACCGACAGAATTTTCTGTAAATAATTATCATACTGCATTGTATCGTACCTTCGAAATGTCAGCAGTTTCTTTTGGCTTCAATAATTACTTGTGCCGGTAACAATGTTATCAAATGATACCTTATTGATAAAGGTTTAGTTATTGAAGTATCAATAAATTTGTAATTAAAATGCCAAGTGATTTAAGATTTTTTAATTTGAAAATATTGCATTATGCTGAAATCAACATAGAAGACAGGTTAAAAGATATGGCACTCGATAACTTAAATGATATGCAAGGTAAAATGCCTGATAATTAAATTGAAAATAGCCATTGAAATATTTGAATGTGAAAGAGCACTTTGAAGTTACTTCAAATCAAATTAAGACTTGAAATGCCAATTGACAATCGATAAAGCTACGGCCAAGGATTTTAAATAACCATTAACAATTCACCGCAAGCATGACAGATTACAACATCGAGCCTAACGTAGGCAAACACTTGAAAAACTGTGTCAGACAAATACTAAGTTTTAAAGGGCCACAGAATCACACTGGAAAGTGAACTTTAAACTAAAAGACACACAACGCAAAATGCTGTGGCGATAGCGTGCTTTTTACAAGAGCATAAGGTCGTCAAATATTAACATGTAAAAGGAGAAAATATGTGGAAACTCTTGTGTATTGTTATGACGTTGTGTTCAAGAGGATATATAAGAGGAATAAGCTGTTGAAATTGTACAGAAGGTACTTCAATTACTATTGTAACTCATTATTTTGGGTCAAATTTATTCATAAAAGAACATGTAGGTAGTTTTTAATTAAATCAATAACTTCGCGGAAATCCATTGTTATGATAAACGTTTTTGATAATAATGCTTAATGCCGCCAAATTGATTTTTTTTTCCGCACATTACATGCCCCACCCGTCAATCGTCCTCCCACACCCAACATGTGGAAAATATAATGAAAACACACACAAAAATATGAAAATGGAGAAAAGTACTGACTGACCCGAGTCATACAGAGTTACTGGATCGGGGAGACTTTGAAATTTGTATCCAGCAAGGTCGTCAAGAAAGACACGACATAGAACAAATACAGGCTGTGATTGGTTACTATGTCACACATCGTGCGACTCAGCTTGTTTCAACCAATCGCAGTGCCTGGTATGTCTTATCATGTCTTTCTTGGAGCGCTTTGCTAGGCGGGCTGAGATGAAGTTTTAAGAGGGATCTTCATTTAAACGATACGGGTAAAATATTTTTAAATTATGAATTTCTCTCATATCAGTAGTCACACAGTTGTAAGTGATAATGGAGATTAATGGGACGGGTGGTCTAATGGGTGTTGATGACAAAAATCGACATAAAGGGCATAATAATGCCGGAATTGCTATTTCGAAGATACACAAAGCTCAACTTAACTTGTCAGTTGTATGTCAAATACGGAATAACCAATTCAAGTAGACCTGTAAAAACTTGTATTTGTGACAACGCGTTTATTGGTAAGGGGGTTAATCTTTAGTTCGCCTTTTTCGCTGCAGCTAGTGTCAATCATTTGTACGTCATAATCCAAACAAAAATAATAGGAATAATACTTATCAAAATATTCAAGTAAAAGGTACATAAGTTTAAAACGAAGGAGTGTTCAGTGCTCACGCAGCCCACGCAGCAGGTGATTAACGACATGATGTATCAATTAGGCTCGAAAAGCCTAGAATCCCTGCCCGCGTTCCTATGACCGCACTTGTTACACGTCTACTGGCTCTGTTCATTACGCAACTACTACAATCGTATGAAACTGTAGTAACAAGCCAAAAGACATTTTAACACCGACACGGAAAGTCTAAAATAGGATGAAGATAGCAAAACTTATGAGGTTGGCTCGTCGTATGCCTATTGTAGGTTTGAATTACGATACAGTAGGTTCACTACGGCTGTTGGATATTATATTGAGAACAAGTTGGCAAATGTTGCGTGTTGAAGTCAAAGCATTAAAAGAAGTTGAATTTTATATAAATGGGTGTGTATAAATCTAGGTACATATTACACAGACGTACAACAAACAGGATGGTGGACAAACACAATTGTCGTTCACAGTTCAAATACTTGTTGGTAAATCTGATTCAAACAACATTTTGCAATTAATTCGTGCTCATTACAAAACTTTTCAATAGGCATATTTATTATGTACGCAAATACAAAACATAAAACTTACACAATAGTTTTTTTTATTCCATAACCGATTACCTTTAACAATGAATGCCTAAAACTACGTTAGAGGCCAGTGAAAACGCTCCCATGCAGGCCCAGCATTGTTTGCAGAGGAAACGCTGTTTCTATTGTGCCACTGAATGCAGCTACAGGAAGCCGATTGCGTATTGCCGGTCCGTTTAGGTGCTGCTGCCAACCAATCCCACGATTCTATCAATACCCAGGCCTTGTATTCAACAAAGACTTACGGCCGCCATTGCATGAAACAATATAAATAGAGTAGGACCTATAATCCACCCTGCGGTACGCAAATTAATCTACAAAAAATATCAAAACATCATCATCTTACTGTGATAAATTATTAAATCTAACAATCAAATAACATACAGAAACAAATCAGTGTAAATAAAGCGATTAAAAACTAATTAACACCACAAAAGTCAATGTTGATGTTGTCAAACGCTCCACGCATGTCTAGAAGTGCAAAGAGTAAGTGTTGTAACTCTACTGTGGATGGAATTAAGAAATGACATCAACGTATTATGAAGACTTATTCCTGGCGATGGGAAGGTCGATTTCAACACTTCTCAGCTACACATATTACTTTCTGACACAGAATGATTGATTGAACATAACTGTTACGTAACTAGACCATTGTTGGAAAAAAGTTTTTGACACGGAGGACAGAGATGACCGCGAGTCTTTTTGTAAAAAATAAAGAGATTTTTTCTCACGTCGCCACATCAATTGGAAAGGTTAATTATTACACACTTAACACCGCCTTTACAATACAAATAGTGTGTGATATCTAATACACGGCTTGTTAAAAGTATTTCAATAAAATTATTGAGAAATTCTAAATAGGACCGATGTGAATTATGAGCCATCATTTTTAAAACGAAGTCGGCAAACAAAAGATTCGAGTTCGTTTCACAGATACGACATTGTACTTTTATAAAAAAAAACATCTTCACACTTTTCTATCAGTTTTTTAACACATGCACATTTCCTAACAGCGTGTAAAACCTTGACTCAAAGAAAAACTGTGGAAATAACATCGCTTCGGGGTCAAAAGTAAAAAAACGCGATGCGACCACATGTTTAGGTGCAAGAAAACCGCAAGCCGAAGCCGATGAGGTGTTGAAATCCAAGGATCAAGAACAGATAGAGGTACTTACTAATGTTGAGCTCACGAGACTTGTGAACACAGATCCAGTTTATCCTGAACTCTGCTTGGTAATAATTTGTATGAACCAATGGCTCTAACAGGACAAGAACGTTTCAGAGAGTATAACAACACAATACACCGGCAACAATAATATTTCAAATCGTATTTCGCTTCGAAACGTGATTATTACCGTGAAATCTTGTATACGTCGAGGTTTCTCGGTACATAATATGAACTGCAGTGCACAATTCTGTTATTCGTTCGATTTTTTTTCATTCATTGAATACTTAGAGATTTTTTTTTTTTAACAAAGTATGTATCTTACCTACAAACTTTTTTATTACCTAAGTTACACCCTAGTTAGTATAGAACTTAATAACATACAAGGATAATAAGCTATTGTTGTAATTGGAATTATAGTATCATAAAGACTTCTTTGCAATTTGTGTAGCTATGATTACGTCATTGAACTAAGGGATTATATTTATCCTCGTTTTAATTGTTTAAAAAGGAAAACTAAACTTTTTGCAAAAGGACAAATAAGTGGTATACAAAGTCACTTGGAACCAATTATCACAAAGGTCGGTATTGATTTAATAGAAGTAGTCATAATAATAATGTAATAACAAACAAATAAGTTTCTATACCAAAATACCAATAACACTTCGTACTTCAAACACAAAAGCCCTAAGGACACTAAAACACGAGTAACTATTCACGAAATCCACGGTTGAACTTATTTTACCTTCAACAACACAAACCTGTCAGTATTATCAAAATGCTATTTGCTCCTTCCGGCGTTTCACCTTTAGATGAAATTGATTGTAATTTCCAAAGCTCTAAATGGCAGAGGAAACGTAAATGAATAGATTTCTGACACAGAGTTCCTGTGCAACGTAGTTGAAAGCTCACCTTGATGCTTTAAGTTAATTTTAGTGTACCTGAAAGTACAATTGGTTCGATTTGTAACTAGCTAGTTTTGCATTTTTTTTTTATCTTTTGTTAACGATACTTAGACCGTTATCTTTTATTTAATTTAAACTAACTATTGATTATAGCGTCTGTGGTCCAGTATAGCGTCTGTAGTCCAGTTGGTCGGATACTTGACTTGTAACCGGGAGGTCGCGGGTTCGAGTCCGCCTACTGGACGTAAACTAATAGGACTCTTTTTCAGAGCCTATGTACGCAACGCAACGTTCGTACGGTGATGGACAACACCGTGATGAAATCCGCGCACCACAAGGTGTGTGAACCCTATAACGGCGATGGGCTCACCCCCTGTCTCGTTGGTTTAGGTACTTTTAGGTAGGAAGTGCCTCTGCCTACCCCGCTTTGGGATTAAAAGGCGTGAAGTGTATTTCATTTATTTTTTTATCATAGAGATATCAACTTAGACCAGTTTGTTGGTATCTTGCGTACATTGGACAATTATTTGAGATATTCACTAGCAGTACAGTAGTTCTTCTAACTTCATTAATACCATAGTGAGTAACTTACACATCGCTAAGCCTTTGTTATTAGTAAAGGGGTTAATCTCATTGTAACGGTCCCAGCCGGTACCAGAGTACCAGTACCGTAACGCTCACGATCTACACAAGTGTATTGGCAACTATACAGTGTTTTAACAGTTCACGGTATGGGAAGGTCAGTGGGTCGTAATTGTGATTCTTTATTTGCTCTGGCGTGTTAGTACGATTGGTGATGTGCTGGCGGAAGGTGGCGT
>SJJU01012595.1:0-18107 GCA_012932125.1 Conopomorpha cramerella
ATACAAAGCTCAAACTTTCTGCAGTATTCGGGAAGAACTTTTGTAGGTCCCGACCATCATCACTATTCTCCCAGCGACGCTGCCAATTGGGCAACTGCAGCCTCTCGTTTTGAAGTTTTTAATAGCTTGCGCTCCCTCGGAGCCAACTGAGTACCCTCCTCCTCAATTTCTCTCGCTCGTTGTACCTCAAGATCTGCTGGAAGTACGCCCACTAGCACAGGCAATGTAAAGTCAAAGGTCGATCCATACAAAGCTCAACCTTTCTTCAGTATTCAGAATTATTTGAGCGACTACATCCAAAGTATTTTTTTAACACAATGATCAAGGGTTTGACCACCATCCTGCCGGATGTTAAGCAGCGGTGTGGTCTTCGATAAATAAATAAATAAATATTTCACAACAACACCCACATTACCTTCATCCCATGTTAAGTAGCTAAAGCACTTGTGTTATTGAAATGAGACAACGAGATATATTTACTTATATATATATATTTTTTTTCATTAAAATACATACTTGTATAAATAAAACACCCAGACAAGTACTTAAAAGCTCATCACCTAAATACCTGCCAGCGATGGGAATCGAACCCACGGCCCTATGGAGCAGAGTCAGAAATGCTGACCACTACACCAACAGGCCCGTCCTATGGAGCACACTTGTTCATTAGGTACCTAGGTAGTCGGGTAACTGCTGATCAGTTTCCTGCAATAAGTCGTTTGACCCCACCACTTGTTTACGGTCAGCGGGCAAAGCGTATTAACGGATTTATTACGGTATATCCCATAATTTCCACTAACTATTGACGTCAGTAAACAATGGAAATGTCAAGTTCTAGGTTACCGTATTGTGCTCGCTGTGAATACTTTTATACTTTTGAAATCGTTGTAATGACTTTTTTAAGCGATTTAAAAAAGTCTCAATTCCACCAGATAACACAGAGTGTAAAAGCACCCCGAGCAATGGTCTTAGAAACGTTGTTGGGCTCGTGTCAATATGAACAACTTTAACTATGGCGACAATGCGGGGGAATGAACACACAGTACAGAGTGTAAGAGGACCCCGAGCAATGGTCTTAGAAACGTTGTTGGGCTCGTGTCAATATGAACAACTTTTACTATGGCGACAATTCGGGGGAATGAACACACAGTACAGAGTGTAAAAGGACCCCGAGCAATGGTCTTAGAAACGTTGTTGGGCCCGTGTCAATATGAACAACTTTTACTATGGCGACAATGCGGGGAAATGAACACACAGTACAGAGTGTAAAAGGACCCCGAGCAATGGTCTTAGAAACGTTGTTGCACTGGAAAAACTTTTACTATGGAAACATGAAAAAAAAATTACAATCCCCATAATGTACTAAATGTTATCTCCCGATGCCAAACATTGTCTACTTTGTATGGAGATGAAAAAAAGTTGTTCATATTGACGAGCCCAACGACGTTTCTACGACCATTGCTCTGGGTCCATTTTCCCTCGGCGATAATGTTCCGAAATTATAAATTACAAATAATATACCCCAAAGTGACAGGGAATGAATCTATTGTCTTGACATCCTAGGTTTTTTCTACGTTGCAAAATCTAGTTGTACGTGAGGACCCAGGGTTCGCTTCTTTTACTTGTTCTGTCAAAACTACAGCGGACCCGCTCCGACTTGACTCAAAATAATATATTCAAAGAGAGATAGCTCTCATTACCATATAAACAACATACGTAACACTTGTAACTAACACCGGGTATACGTGCAAGGGTTAATTTATGTTTGCATGTTCGTATTTTAAGTAAATTTAAGTTTTGGTGGTCCTAATAAATAAATAAATTGATTACTGGCATTTCACCCCAAATGACGGATCTCATTGGGGTGGCCCTCGTCCAGCAGTGGACGTTATGTGGCTGATGATGAATAAATAAAAGAGCAAGTGAGGGAGAAATTATTCAAATCAAAAATAAATACACATCACGCCTTTTAATTACCAAGCGGGGTATGTAGGGGCACTTGCTAAAGCAAATTCCCACGGTTCACCAAGCGTATTTAACCCAACGTGACAGGGGGTGAGCCCATCGCCGTTATAGGGTTCACACACCTTGTGGTGTGCGGGGTTTCATCACGATGTTGTCCTTCACCGTACGAGCGTTGCGTTGCGTACATAGGCTCTGAAAAAGAGTCCCATTGGTACACGTCCACTAGCCGGACTCGAACCCCCGACTTCCCGATTGCAAGTCGAGGATCCGACCAACTGGACCACAGACGCTCTAGCTCTAATAGTTGTAACTGTGTCGAAACGTCGGTCAAACAACGAAGGTAAGCTGAATTTCCTTCCAATGCCTGCCGGGCCAAAGATAGTAATGTTCCGGGAAATAAAATTAAAAAAAAAAACTACACGTAACGTGAGTCAACAAATCAAATTGTCGATTACAACTGATTGCAAATTAAAAGCTTATGCGGAAGTTGTATCTAACCCCACGTTTCCACCGGCCAAACGTTGACAAGAACAATTTTATAGTGTCGATAGAAGTGTCAGAGCGATCGCAGCATTACCTAACCGTACAACGCGATAACAACTCTCGCTAATGCTTTTGTTGTTTCAATGTTTGTGTGTATGTTATTTGTACAGTCTTTACTAATGTTATAAAAAAGAAAGGCTTTAAACTAATTATTTGTCTGTATGAAATCGACGTATGTGTACTGTCACCTTGTATACCAAACAATCCTCTGAAATGCAGTAGCGTGCACACCATATAGGCAAAAAGACACTGTCTACCTTAGTATTGTAGCTTCCCAACCTAATAATAGAGTTATTGCTAGATCTTTTTTTTGATGCACTTACGACAGAGACTAACCCAAGTCCTGTGTTTTGTGGGTGAGTAGATAGGTAGGTACCTATATTTCGTAAAGACAAGTTACCTATACATAGGTGTCAATCCTTGGGGACCACTGCCTACCTTCTTGTCGTAAAAGCCAGTGCACGTCACTGCTCAAATGTATACAGATTGTAAAAGGACCTCGAGCGATGGTCTTAGAAACGTTGTTGGGCTCGTCAATATACATGGGATGAAGGCAATGTGTGTGTTGTTTTGTATTTGGACCAATTATTATGTGCACATGAAAAATAGGAAAGTTTTATCCCACGGGACTGAGAAAACTGTGCTTCCCGCGAGCTAACATAGTATGCCTGCTGGTTAACACTGCATAGTGTTAATATATAACTAATGATTCGTTTGGGAATAAACGAAGTACGAACGAACGCAACGCTCTTCGTGCCAAAACCTTCACACCACAAGGTGCGTGAACTCTATAACGGCGATGGGCTCATTCCCTGCCAGGGCGTGCACACCATATAGGCAAAAAGACACTGCCTGCCTTAGTATTTTGGCTACCCGACCTAATAATAGAGTTATTGCTAGATATTTTTAGTTGTACTCACGACATAGGCTAACGAAGGTCCTGTGTTTTGTGGGTGAGTAGATAGGTAGGTATCTATATTTCGTAAAGACAAGTTACCTATACATAGGTGTCAATCCTTGGGGATTACTGCCTACCTTGTCGTAAAAGCCAGTGCACGCCACTGCCTGCCACGTTGGGTTATATGCGCGCGTGACCTGCGCGTGCGCCTATGACAATTCCGCTTTACTTACTTAACTTTTTTTACATCTAGGTAGCTTAGACAGCTTGGGTAAAACGTTAAAACGTTAATGGGAACTTTTCTTGACGTTTTTCTGACAAATTTCCGGGCGGAGAACTATCATTACTGTCATATTTTCCAAACAAAGTTTGACAGTAATGACAATTCTCATATTTTCCAAACAAAGCTTGACAGCAATGACAGTTCTCAGTAGCGATAATCCGTCAGAAAAATGTCAAAGAAATTTCCCCATTATGTATTTCATGTAGGTATAGAAACTTCATTGCACATCGCGTTCCTAATCAATACATAGTATAAAACAAAGTCACCTCCCGCTGTCTCTCCTTAGACATATATAGGTCATCATCATCAGCCCATACTTGTCCATTGCTGGACATAGGTCTCTCCAACTGCACGCCACTGTGATCTGTCTTCTGTGATCTGGCTTCTCGCATCCACCTTCTGCCAGCCATCTTGCGTATATCATCAGTCCACCTTGCCTGAGGGCGTCCTACACTCCGTTTGCCGAGACGCGGTCTCCATGAGAGAACTCGTTTGCCCCAACGGTCATCGGTGCTACGGCTAATATGCCCACTGCCATTTCAGCTTGCTAAAACGATGAGCTATGTCGATGACTTTGGTTCTCTGTCGGATCACTTCATTTCTGATTCGATCCTTCAGAGAAACGCCGAGCATAGCTCTTTCCATAGCACGCTGTGCGACTTTGAGTTTGTGGGCCAGCCGTGCCGTCAGTGTCCACGTCTCAGCTCCGTATGTCACATATATGGTTTGATCTTTAAAACTACGCAACGGATTTTAATGCGGTTTTCTTTAGTAGATACAGTGATTGTAAAGGAAGGTTTATAGCAGGGAAACACTGTTAATAATGTATATTGGTAAAATTTAAGCGTGCGTTACACACAGGAAATCGAGTAGCCCGAAAACTGAGGTATTATTATCTGTGAATCTATACTTAACTATTTTATAATTTATACCCATGACCCTCTATAAAAGGATCCATCGATGCGTGCGGTCACACAGGGCTAAAAAAAAATGGACCCCAAGTTATATAATCATACGATGTTTTTACAGATAACGACTTCCTATTATAGAAATGTGTTTAATTTATTTCCCACAACTTTCTCATTAGAATTCGTTTGGTTAGTTTAAAGGAAGGATTAAAAATGCTAATAAAATGTACGTAGTAACAAGTGGGATGTAATTTCCTGGCAAATATTTGATTTGTCATAGAAAGGGAAAGTTTTGGGTGTCCTCACGGTTACATATTACTATGTCGATGCTCATAACTTCGAAATTCAATATATGGAATAGGTTAAAATACCAGCGATTAATGTATCGAAGTATAAAATATCTAATATTGAAAGGTCGAGTGCTTAAAACGTCGGAAGATCAAAATACCGAGTACTGTAAGACCTAAGTTTAAAATATCGTATTTTGGGTAGAAATTAGTTTTTACATTTGATCATGAAAAAAGGTGGGTAGAAATCTGAATCAGAAACGCACGGGCAGAAGGTTAGTCTTCGAATGCATGTTGTAATGTTAAGCAGCGATGTGGTCTACGATGGAATACACTGTTTACGTAGTTCTGGCCGCAGTAACTAAGTAAGGTTCTGTAAGGTTACCTTACTTGCCTATGGTGGTATACACTTCACTTCACGCCTTTAATCCCAAAGAGGGGTAGGCAGAGGCACTTGCTAAAGCAAATACCCACGGTTCACCAAGCGTATTTAACTCAACGTGACAGGGGGTGAGCCCATCGCCGTTATAGGGTTCACACACATTGTGGTGTGCGGGTTTCATCGCGATGCTGTCCTTCACCACCGTACGAGCGTTGCGTTGCATACATAGGCTCTGAAAAAGAGTCCCATTGGTACACGTCCAGTAGCCGGACTCGAACCCGGAACCTCCCGGTTACAAGTCAAGGGTAGTATGGTATGGTAATGGTGGTATACTCGTACTAAAAGAAATGTCAATGCTTGAAGCACGTTTATTGCTTTCTGACACTTGCCATTAGAGTCAGCCAAAGCATAAAATGTATCTGAGCATTGCAACTGGACATAAAACCCACAAGTTTTTAACTTAGTTGATGTCTTTAGCTAGTCATTGAAGCATGCTTGGCCATTGTCTCTGAAGTTTCCAAGTGTTAAGCACAAATTTGATGTGCTTTACATCCGACATTTGCTAACAAGCTGAGCTGGCGTCGCGTGTGCGCTCTTACGTAGTGTAGCTCAGTTTACTGTGACGACGTGCGGCTTAGCTAGCTCGCCCCAGTACAGTCGGGTACAAGCTGAGCTGTACAGTTCGCAGGGTGAGCTGAGCTGGCGTCGCGTGTGCGCTCTTACGTAGTGTAGCTCAGTTTACTGTGACGACGTGCGGCTTAGCTAGCTCGCCCAAGTACAGTCGTGTACAAGCTGAGCTGTACAGTTCGCAGTGTGAGCTGAGCTGGCGTCGCGTGTGCGCTCTTCCGTAGTGTAGCTCAGTTTACTGTGACGACGTGCGGCTTAGCTAGCTCGCCCCAGTACAGTCGTGTACAAGCTGAGCTGTACAGTTCGGAGTGTGAGCTGAGCTGGCGTCGCGTGTGCGCTCTTACGTAGTGTAGCTCAGTTTACTGTGACGACGTGCGGCTTAGCTAGCTCGCCCCAGTACAGTCGTGTACAAGTCTAGTTGTGTTAAGCTCACATTATGCAGCGTGGTAGTGGGCCGTCAGTGTACCGTGAACCGGCGGAAGTGACGACCGTTAGTGTAATTATTTTGTGTCCCGACAGTCAGACACCATTACAAGTTTCCGGTTGTGATGGTTAACCATAGAATTTGGCGAAAATTTCTGATGCATTTCGATGATTTTCGTTTTGGAAAAAAAACCCCTTAATTTACATAAAATATATTTTTTTATTTCTTAAACTATAAACAAGCGTTTGACTCCACCCTGCTTTATATGCAGTGATGTGGTCTACGATGGGGCACACTTGTTCATTAGGTACCTATTCACCCCAGTGACTTGAAGACCTTCAGACTGTACTGCGCAGGAAACACAGACTCCGGCAAGTCATTCCACATCCTGGCGGTTCGCACTATGAATGTTGACGCAAACCGTTTCGTTCGCGTAAATTGATTGTATACACTTCACGCATTTTAATCCCAAAGTGGGGTAGGCAGAGGCACTTGCTAAAGCAAATGCCCACGGTTAACCAAGCGTATTTCACCCAACGTGACAGGGGGTAAGCCCATCGCCGTTATAGGGTTCACACGCCTTGTGGTGTGCGGGTTTCATCACGATGTTGTCCTTCATCGGACAAGCGCTGCGTTGCGTACATAGTCTATAAAAAAGAGTCCCATTGGTACACGTCCAGTAGCCGGACTCGAACCCGCGACCTCCCGGTTACAAGTCAAGTATCCGACCAACTGGACCACATACGCTTTTTTGAATGTCTAAATTGAATGTCTAGGAGATATAGCAGTGGCGTGCACACCATATAGGCAAAAAGACACTGTCTACCTTAGTATTTTGGTTACCCGACCTAATAATAGAGTTATTGCTAGATCCTTTTTTTGTTGTACTCACGACATAGGCTGACGAAGGTCCTGTGATTTGTAGACGACGAGATAGGTAGGTACCTGTGTTTCGTAAGGGCAAGTTACCTATACATAGGTGTCAATCCTTGGAGATTACTGCCTACCTTATCGTAAAAGCCAGTGCACGCCTCTGAGGTATAGGTGCCTTCGAACACATGATGCCTCCCAAATATATCCTGACAGTTAGGACTTAACTGGGCAAATGTTTAGCAAATTTAACAATCATGTATCTACATGATTGTTAAATTTGCCCACCACTGTACCTCTGTACATGACATGTGAGCCGTACAATAGTGGGAAAAACACAATCTTTTATGTTGCGTATTTTTTTTTTGCACAACAATACGTACATTGATGTTATATCATGGGCATTGTTTAGTTTCGCAATGGCACTGTTCGGTGCGCGTGCGCTGCGTTTTCTGTTTTCGATTCAACGCTGCGATCTATAAAATAAATTTTCAAGATTTTTTTTGAAATATCTTCTATCTTCTCCTCGATTTATCGTGGTCTGTCATAATCAAATCCTGATTTTCTTATCATGGGAACGTCTTTGAAATATCTTCTTTCCAACAAAAAAAGATTGATCAAAATTAGTTCGAAAACGACGAAGTTATCTGCGAACAAATATAAAAAGCATATATACAGTTATGTTAGTAATATTTCACTGTCCCTAGTCCCTATACCTATCTACTCACCCACAAAACACAGGACCTACGTTAGCCTATGTCGTGAGTACAACAAAAAAGTATCTAGCAATAACTCTATTATTAGGTCGGGTAGCCAAAATACTAAGGTAGGCAGTGTATTTTTGCCTGTATGGTGTGCACGCCACTGCATAGCCAACCCGTTTACCAATCACGGTGATTATTGGCATTTCTCCCCCCAAATGATCATGGTAGTCATTCGGGGAGTCACTCGTCCAGCAGTGGAGGTCTTTTGGCTGATGATGATGATGAAAAGAACCCCGAGCAATGGTCGTAGCAACGTTGTTAGGCTCGTCAATATGAACAACTTTTACTGTGCCGACAAATGACAATTTTTTTTCATTTCCAAAAAAATTGACATTTTTTTGCCCAGGGTGCCCAACATCGTTTCGTTGCCTAAGACCATTGCTCGGGGTCCATTTACACGCAGTATTGTAATATTATTACAACGAGAGGCCAGACTGAGTTATAGGGCCCATGGATATTTAGAACGCACGCGTTCGGAATTTAAATTGTTGCCGCCATCTTTGATACGTCCGTCCGTTAGACAGGACGTTTGAAATTACACTCTATTTTTCAAACGTTTGAATTTCGAATGGAACGTTGCGCTCTAGTCGTTTATTTTAATGACTAAGGTACAGCCGTGGTGCAGTTGCGTTCCAAATTATAGTATGGTAATGTTAAAATAAAATCTGATAAATTATTATGTGGATATAAAATTTTGAAAAGATTGAAAAGGGCATGCTTCGGTGGTTTGGGCATATGGAGAGAATGGATGAAAGTCGATTGACGAACGAGATTTATATGGGTGATGTAATGGGCCGGGTGAGTAGAGGTCGCCCCAGAAGGACATATACAGACCAGATTGGTGATGTCCTAGCCGAAGGTGGCGTGAAAAGTACTCGAAACCGGAGGTCATGTATGAAAAGGTGTATGAATGTAGATGAAGCGAAATGGGTATGTCAGGATTGTGACAAATTGAGATCTGTAGTCTCTGCCTACCCCTCTGGGAGACAGGCGTGAAATGTATAAAATTTTGTAGTTATTTTATTATTATTATGTATGCAGTGATTTGAAGCGAAGAATTTTTGTGAAATAATTAAGTACCTAGTACGTATTTGAGTAAAACATGATGCTCGGCTAAAGAGCACTAGAGCATCGCCGCAAGGTTGCGAGCCTATCTGTCTTCTATCGGATGCATTTCGGAGATGCGTGTAGAGTTGCACATTCTAATAACCCCATCGCGCTTTTTTTCACGTGGCCCCTTACATCACCCATATAGTAAATCCATATAATTCGTACACTCTGTTTGCCGAGACGGAGTCTCAACTCGAGAACTCATTGCCCCAACGGTCATCGGTTCTATGGCTAATGTGGCCGGCCCACTGCCACTTCAGCTTGCTAAACCGATGAGCATAATACATATTTTTTCTTATAAATAATACATATATGATTGTTGTATAAGTGTTTTCTTTATTCTCGCCCGTTGTGAGCAGTTTTTCTGACCTACCGCCCTGAAACCTTCAGGGAGGGGAAGGTTCAGTGTCTTCGATCTTATATACAGAGCCTCCTAAAACTTTGGAGACTATAATTGTACAAGTATGTATTGCTACAATGGCAGAGAAACACTGTTAATACTGTATATTGGAAAAACAACATTTGCCTTGTCAGCTAGTGTAAAATAAAATTATTTTCCTCTGAAAATTTGTAGTGTACGTTTTATACGGAACACGTACTTACCTATAATTGTCAATTCATGTGATTGCCACATAATTAACAATATCGTACGACATCGATTTAAAATACCCATCGCTGAAATTCAATTATTTATTAAAATACACCCCGCAAAGACCGGAACACCATTTTCCCGCCGAATAACACAGCGCGGGGGTGACAGCTGTCACAAAATTCAAAATGGCCGCTCGCGCTTCATTAAAGCCGAAAATTTTCGCGCGCGGAAACATTTTCCTGTTGCAAAATATTCATTTTGAATATTACTTTTATGTTGTTCCTTTGAGTCTTGTAAATTAAGCTAGTTTGTAATATATTTCTTGTGTTTTAAAGTACCTTTTTTAATTTCTCAGGATTTTTTTCTAGTTATTTTGGACAGCCAACAAGAGATACACTCATAAATAGGTAACACTTAAAGCTAAATACAAATTCATTCATAAAATGTTCTCTTAATTATAGGCTACCACTACATTGGCCAATATTAAGAGTGGAATTCTATAACGTTATACTAATATTAATAATTAATATAGCCAAGGTAAAGGTTTGTTTATAGCGACGAGCCCAACAACGTTTTTAAGACCATTGCTCGGGGTCCATTTTCACGTAATACCTGTAGTAGAAACCTTATTATGTAGGTATGTGACCCAAGTACATTTCTGGTTATTCAAATTGCGTAGGATTCTACTGTGGACTAAAATCGACTAGCTATTTTGATACGTCGTCATTCAGTCAAGGACACAAACACTTAATACCTAAATAGCAACTGAATAGCTCTAAATCCTTTCGCCTTTTGTGGTGAAGTCATATTCAAGGCTAGATATACCTGCATTTTGCCCTAGCACAGGTAACAGTGTCAATTTTCAAAGGGCTTACGACCAACTCAGCTTGTACACGACTGTACTAGGGCGACCTAGCTAAGCCTAGCTGAGCTACACTACGTAAGAGCGCACACGCGACGTCAGCTCAGCTCACACTGCGAACTGTACAGCTCAGCTTGTACACGACTGTACTGGGGCGACCTAGCTAAGCCGCACGTCGTCACAGTAAACTGAGCTACACTACGTAAGAGCGCACACGCGACGTCAGCTCAGCTCACACTGCGAACTGTACAGCTCAGCTTGTACACGACTGTACTGGGGCGACCTAGCTAAGCCGCACGTCGTCACAGTAAACTGAGCTACACTACGTAAGAGCGCACACGCGACGCCAGCTCAGCTCACACTGCGAACTGTACAGCTCAGCTTGTACACGACTGTACTGGGGCGAGCTAGCTAAGCCGCACGTCGTCACAGTAAACTGAGCTACACTACGTAAGAGCGCACACGCGACGCCAGCTCAGCTCACACTGCGAACTGTACAGCTCAGCTTGTACACGACTGTACTGGGGCGAGCTAGCTAAGCCGCACGTCGTCACAGTAAACTGAGCTACACTACCTAAAAGCGCACACGCGACGGCAGCTCAGCTCACACTGGAAACTGTTCAACTTATCTTGTCTTGAACTTACAATATGTCCATCCTAGTTAAGCCAATGTAAGTAAATCTCATCTTAAAAGGAAAGTATATAAATTAAGAGGGTCAAGTTATCACAAGTCCGACCAATCAGGCGAGTATGCAGACATCGTAGGTTCGAGAAATCCGACAAGTTGAAGTCACGACTTTAGAAAGTTAAGGATGGGATGAATTCGCACGATTAAAGACCTCGTCACGATTAGCTGCCTCTGCGTACCTCGTTAGGGTGTTATTCTTTAATTCAACAAAATCTATCAATGTTATCGAAAATATTTTTTTTATAAAAAAACAAGCAGCTTACCTGGAGAACGTTGTTTTGACAATATACATTTTTACAGTGATTCTAATAAATAAATAATTTTGCTCAAACACGCGCGTGAACCGTGGGTACTTGCTTTAGCATGTGCCTCTGCCTGCTGTGCAAAGAGGGGTACTTTGGGATTAAAGGCGTGAAGTGTATTTTTTTTGCCCATAATTAGTTACAAAGCATTTTTAATTAAACGCGCACAGTTTTTATAACTCAATATTGTTCACCGGTTCGTCGAAACGTCGAGTAAAATAACAAAGGTAAGCTCGAGCTTGTCTTTGGTTATATTCGCGCCTATATACCCGCTGAACAATATTGAGTTATAGTTACAAAGCATTTTACATAGGTTACAACTAAAATTAGGTACTAATTAAAAGTTAAAACTGATTAAACTTGGAAAGCTACTTCCAGTGTAAAAACTACAAGAGTTTTACTGTTTCCTTCTATATTATGTCTCAAGAATCACTCTATCCATAACAGCGCATGAAACTCCGTTGGATAGTTTTATACTATGTAGTGATTGTAATTCAACAAAATCTATCAATGTGGTATTGAAAAAAACCTTTATTTTTTACGAAAAAAAATAATTAAAAATACACAAAAAAAAGAAAATTCTACGTTTAATTTTATTTATTTTTTTATTTATTTAAATTGCGTTCCACAATGGTATAATAAGGTGTTTCACAAAGATAAGTACATAATACATTGTGGACCCTGTTGGGCACAGCAAAAGTTGGCACTGGAGAGGGGAAGATAGGACTTATACCTACCTGTACATATTATTAGGTATAATATTTCGATAGATTTGATAGTTTTAACTAATGTGTAGGTGTATATGTGTAATTTGTTAATATAATAATATGTGTAATGTAATTTATTATGAAGGAATGTAGGTATATTAAATATTTATAGTTTATCGTTTAAGAATTCATCTAGACTATAATAAGCTTTTTTTATAAGTAGTTTTTTTAGTTCTCTTAGGAAGGTTGTGTTATTACGTTCATCAATTAAACTTTTTGGTAGATTATTATATACCTTTATGGCCATAACTAGCGGACTTGATGAGTGTAGTTTTTTATTTACCCTTACATTTCAAATTCGACATTATTTATATTTTAACCCCACAAAAATATCACGACGTTTTATCGATATCGATAAAAGAAACACGTGTCCCATGACTTTTGTGAGCAGTGTTAACCAATTACTTCGGCGAAGATGCGCCCGCTTTCTCTTCCTACTGAACTGTTGATACCGACAATTGTACAGACACAACACTACGTTTGTTTTAGCTTTAACAAGACCTCTAACTCAACAAGTACCTACTGAACAAGTGTGCTCCATCGTAGACCACATCGCTGCTTGATGTTAAGCAGCATGGTGGTAAGGCAGGATGGTGGTCAAACGCTTGTTCATAGTGATTTAAAAAAAAAACACTATATGGGAAGAATTATCATAGGCGAACTACCTGTCAGCTAGATGTATACCGTGTGTAGAAGGACTCCGGGCAATGGTAAAAGTTTGTTGGGCTCGTCAATATGAACAACTTTTACTATGGCGACAATGCGGGGAATAGGGGAAGGAAGACATGCTGGCTACTAAATGGTGTAGTAGTCGGCATGTCTGCCTCTATTCCGTAGGGTCGTGGGTTCGATACCCACTGATGACGGGTATTTAGATAATGAGCTTTTAAGTAAGTATGTATTTATAAGAAAACAAAAATGTATTTAAGTATATTTCGTTGTCTGAATTCCATAACACAAGTGCTTTAGCTATTTAACGCGGGATGAAGGTAATGTGTGTTGTTGTAAGATATTTATTTATTACTAGCTTTCCGCCCGCGGCTTTTCCCGCGTGGACTTCGGTTATGTTCCGGGATAAAGGAATATTTTTGTTTTCCCTCGGGAATATCAATTTGTTCCGGGATAAATTGTACCCTATTATTTAAACCGGACTTCTACAAAATTTCAAAGTAAACGGTTCAGTAGTTACGGCGTGAAAGCGGAACCAACAAACAAACAAACTCATTTTCGATTTATTATATTGCATACGTAAAGTTAGAAGTCCGGATTAAATAATAGGGTACTTTTTATCTCGGAAAAATTGATATTCCCGAGGGAAACTTAGATTTTTCCGTAAGAATGATAAGTTTTCTTCTAGTTGTCCTTTATACTGCAATATAACCGAAGTCCACGCGGGCGAAGCCGCGAGCGGAAAGCTAGTACTATATAATTATTTGTGATATTGATTAGATAATAATTGTAGCTAACCACGAAAACATTTCCAATTCGATTATTTGATGTATGTTTTATTTAACAACTAGCTGTAGATGGGCGCGGGTTTTCGTTCCCGTGGGAATATACAGTAGCGTGCACACCATATAGGTAAAAAGACACTGCCTACCTTAGTATTTTGGCTACCCGACCTAATAATAGAGTTATTGCTAGATCTTTTTTGTTGCACTCACGACATAGGCTAACGAAGGTCCTGTGTTTTGTGGGTGAGTAGATAGGTAGGTACCTTCTATATACTATTTCGTAAAGACAAGTTACCTATACATATGTGTCAATCCGTGAGGATCTGCCTACCTTATCGTAAAAGTCATGGTTGTGATTGACGGATTTCCTATCGTCTAATATAGTAAATGATGTTTGAAGTCATTCGTTGTCATTCATATTAGTAGTCATTCCATAAATCATGACTGATGGAATTGAATGACGCTTGCATGAGCGTCTAATGTCTGCCTTACGAAAAGTCAAACATTTCTTCTTTATAATATTGGTATATATGTATAGGCAAGCTTGCGTGTCCAAAAAGTTTGAGTAGGGTGTGTGGGTAGCGTTGCGTGATGATTTTAGTGAGTAGTAGTTAGGTACTTGCCTTATGGAGGGTGATCTGGAAATACCATTTGTCGACGTCTAATGTTGCTGTGGAGCCTACTGTGTGCACAGCAGGTGTCAATGACCCGAAACAAGTATAATTTTAAAGATAAATGAACTGACTTTAATCATAGTCGCTCCTATTTTATCTAATATACACACATCAAAAGTGTCTAGGCATCAAGTACATTTTAGAAGATTACAATAAATTCAAATTCAAACTTTATTCACAATGTGGTGATAAGTCATTGATACAGGCATGGGGAATTAGGTAGGAGACCAATCCAGAAGATTAGATTTGATTTAAATAAATTAGATTTTTTTTTAAAGCTAAAAATGTTCTTGATCCCTAGACACTTTTGATGTGTGTATGTCAAACATATTGTAGTGTTAGTATTCGGCCGGTGGAAACGTAAGAAAAGAGTAAGAAATACTCACACTGGGATCCAATAGGTACTTAATGAACAAGTGTGCTCCATCGTAGACCACATCGCTGCTTAACACCAGGCTGGATGTGGAATGATTTGCCGGAGTCTGTGTTTACTGCGCAGTACAGTCTGAAGGTCTTCAAGTCACTGGGGTGAATAGGTACGGTCGGCCAAGAAAATGGTCTACAAGTTTCGATGACACTTCCTGTGTCACTAAAACATCAATAAGGTTGAGTTGGTATATTGTGACAAGTGAACAATGAACTTAATATTTAATGACATTCATATGAGTTTCAACCTTAGGGTGCTAGAGCAGATTGTTTGCCGACTGTACCTAATGAACAAGTGTGCTCCATCGTAATATAATAATAATATAATAAATCATTTATTTGCCAGAATGCGAGTTTACAATAATGGGTATTGAAATATTTAGTTAGATCTTAACACATTCTACTCTGAAGAGCGTGCAAATATTTTAAGTGATAAAATTAAATTTGTAAAATATAATTGAAACTAAATTATTTAGTAAACCACATCGCTGCTTAACATCAGACATAATTATGGTTAAACGCTTGTTCACTGTGTTTAAAAATACTGTTTTTTTACATAAATAGAAAGTGTCAAAACTAAAGAAGCGCAGGTGACTAAGCTTCAAGTTTAATCTACTTGAAACGAGAAATATATAAGCAGCGTCCGTGGTCTTACATTTAATTAAATTTGTCCAAGGCAAGGCGCCGACGTCGCTTTTACTATCTTAATTAATTTCCGAGAGAATTTGGCGCGTTTTGCATCTGCTTCCTTCTGGATTTAGCGTGTACAGTTCATTTCGTAGTATAAAACAGAGTCGCCTCCCGCTGTCTGTCCCTATGTAGGTTTTTAAACAACTACGCAACGGATTTTCATGCGGTTTTCTTGAGAAGATAGAGTGATTCTTAAGGAAGGTTTATCATCATCATCATCAACACATACCTGTCCACTGCTGGACATAGGCCTCTCCAATTGCAGATGGTATACGCAAGATGGCTGGCAGAAGCTGTATGCGAGAAGCCGCAAACAGATCACAGTGGCGTGCAATTGGAGAGGAAGGTTTATGTGTATAATAAATCCATATATTAACAGAGGAGTACTGTTCATAGTTACATAGTATAAAACAAAGTCGCCTCCCGCTGTCGGTCCCTATGTATGCATAGATCTTTAAAACTACTCAACGGGTTTCAATGCGGTTTTATTTAATAGATAGAGTGATTCTTGAGGAAGGGTTATATGTATAACACATGCATATACTAGCAGATAAACATTGTTCATACATACTGCGTGTAAAAGGACCTCGAGCAATGGTGTTAGAAACGAGCCCAACAACGTTTCTAAGACCATTGCTCGGGGTTCTACACTCTGTATAGACAAAACAGCTTTTCCGACTTAGCTAGTTATATCGCACCGTTGAACAAAAGTGACACAAAAAAAAATGTGTAATCTTATGAAATTGAACCTTATATAAAAGATACAAAACTTAAATTACAAAATCGGCATGTTTCGTATTGGGTCCTTTTTGTTTTAACTACGCGATATATATTTTGGAAATGTCTGACCATACCTAAGTTTCCAGCAGCCAAGCATGCACAAGAAAACCTGCACGTATTAATTCATTGTATTTCCTCTGTTACAGGTAATAACAACTTCAGACAACATCTTCAGAACAGCATAGTTATAAAACTTCCGCGGACAGTGAAAACAATGGTCCTAGAAGCGATTAAGCTAAGTATAAATACACTTCACGCCTATTAATCCCAAAGCGGGGTAGGCAGAAGCACTTGCTAAAGCAAGTACCCACGGTTCACGCGCGCGTATTTAGCCCAACGTGACAGGGGGTGAGCCCATCGCCGTTATAGGGTTTACACACCTTGTGGAGAGCGGGTTTCATCACGATGTTGTCCTTCACTGTAAGAGCGTTGCGTTGCGTACATAGGCTCTGAAAAAGAGTCCCATTGGTACACGTCCATAGCCGGACTCGAACCCGCGACCTCCCGGTTACAAGTCAAGTATCCGACCAACTGGACCACAGACGCTTTTCACTTACTGAATAAGAAAAACTATGTCCGGGTCATGACCCCGAAGTCATCTTGTACACACATCAAAAGTGTCTAGGGATCAAGTACATTTTAGTAGAATGCAATCAAGAATATATTTTACAAAAACTGAATTCATTCATAATGTATTGTATGTATGTAGTAATAAGTAATTGATACAGGCAGTGGGAATTAGGTAGGAGACCAATCCAGAAGATTAGATTTCATTTAAATAAGTTAGATTTTTTTTTAGAGCTAAAAATGATCTTGATCCCTGGATGAACCTTGAACACTTGATGTGTGTATAATGTAAAACAAAGTCGCCTCCCGCTGTTTTTCCGCTGACCATTCATCATGTCATTACTGTCAAACTTTGTTTGGAAATGACAGTAATGACAGTTCCCAGCCCAAAAATCTGTCAGAAAAACGTCAAAGAAACTTCGCCATTTTAGATTAGCAGATTTATGTCCAGCATATGTCACGAATATGATGATAATGAATTTTGACAGGTCCGTTGGTGTAGTGGTCAGCATGTCTGCCTCTGCTCCGTAGGGTCGTGGGTTCGATTCCCACCGCTGACAGCTGCTTAGGTGATGAACTTTTAAGCACTTGTTGGATGTGTCTGGGTGTTTTATTTATATAAGTATATATTTAAATTTAAAAAAAAAATATAGGTAAGTAAATATATCTCGTTGTCTGATTTCCATAACACAAGTGCTTTAGCTACTTAACATGGGATGAAGGCAATGTGTGTGTTGTAAAATATTTATTTATTAATGAACTTTGCATTGTGTTCAGCGCCATCTGTTGAGATTTCTAAAAAAACGGCTACTGAAAATCTCGCATTGCACGTCGAGCTACCCTTAAGGCTGGAGTGGAGAGCCCTTGTCATAATATATTTTAACTAATACGGTATGCAAGAGGTCCGCCATATTGGTATGCATGACCTGGGAGTTAGAGGGCCCGAGATCTAATTTTAATGTTTATCAAATAACCGAGTTGGGCTCATGTTTGTTTCTGTATTATATGTATAACTAGTTGTCTCGGAAAACATTTGTTTTGCCATAGGAAGTCGCTTTTGTACCCCGTGTATTGCAAGAAATACACCTTTTAAACCTTCCCTGGACCACGTTTAATTCAATACCAAAAATAGCCAAATCGCTCCAGTCGTTCTCTAGTTTTAGCCCACAATCCTGTCTGATGTTATGAAGCACACTTGTTCATTGGTGTGATACATGCATATAATGAGGGGGATACACTGTTAA
>SJJU01012598.1:0-18137 GCA_012932125.1 Conopomorpha cramerella
AACAACACACACATTGCCTTCATCCCATGTTAAGTAGCTAAAGCACTTGTGTTATGGAAAATCAGACAACGAGATATATTTACTTAAATACATTTTTTTTTCTTTTAAATACATACGTATATAAATAAAACACCCAGACATATCCAACAAGTACTTAAAAGCTCATCACCTAAATACCTGCCAGCGGTGGCAATCGAACCCACGACCCTACGGAGCAGAGGCAGACATGCTGACCACTACACTAACGGGCCCGTCAAATGACCATAATGATTTAAGATAGACTATAACTCAATATTGTTCACCGGGTATACAGGCGCGAATATAATCAAAGACAAGTTCGAGCTTTCGAGCGGGGCAGTTGCATGCGTCGTGGTCACGAGTGGACTGGAGTGCGGCGGCTGCGACGTTCCCTAGTTTGATACGAATCCGCAACTACCCTCAAAGAGTCGCTATTTCGGCACACAATATTGATGATATTCGCGCCTATATACCCGGTGAACAATATTGAGTTATAATGTATGTGCGCGTTTCATTAAATAATGATTCAACTCAGACCAATTTGTCCTTAAATACACACATCAAAAGTGTCTAGGGATCAAGTACATTTTATAAGATTGCAATTAAGAATATATTTTACAAAAACTGAATTCATTCATAATTTATTCAAAATGTGGTGATAAGTGATTAATACAGGCATGGGGAATTAGGTAGGAGACCAATCCAGAAGATGATGATTTTTTTAGAGCTAAAAATGTTCTTGATCCCTAGACACTTTTGATGTGTGTAGGTTGTAGTGAACTTTTTTGTGTAAATGTTTTTTTATATGATGGATATGTCTTAACTTAGCACCCTGGTATAGCTAACTCAATTTCGGGCAAAGTGTGGATTAAGTCCTTTCTGTGTAATTAAGTCCAGTTAAAACTGCAGTTGTCGATCCCTAGGTATAAGGACCTCGGTAGCTTAAATAACAAACCTAGGTAATAAACAGTAGATAATTTGGTTTTACAATTAGCAGTGACCTAGATGGCATGAAGCCAGAATGTGTTGTCAAATCTATTTGTTATTCCGCACGATGAATAAATCATTGTTTCCCTATGGAAAGTTTGCCTAGACTCTGCAGTTAAATTGTACATATACATACTTACTTGCCTTGACCGGCCCGTTGGTGCAGTGGTCAGCATGTCTGCCTCTGCTCCGTATGGTCGTGGGTTCGACTCCCACCGCTGACAGGTGCTTAAGTGATGAACTTGTTGGATGTGTCTGGATGTTTTATTTATATAAGTATATATTTAAATGAATCGAAAAAATATAAGTAAATATATCTCGTTGTCTGATTTCCATAACACAAGTGCTTTAGCTACTTAACATGGAATGAAGGCAATGTGTGTGTTGTTGTACAATATTTATTTATTTATTTTTTATTTATTACTTAGGAATGGGCCACATCACTAGATAGTGTTAAACAAAGTCGCCTTCCGCTGTCTGTCCTTATGTATCTTTATATCTGTAAAACTACAAATTTTGACGCGGTTTCTTTTGTAATAGAGTGAAGCTTGATAGAAGGTTTAGATATGCATAGATACCTATACATCACAGGATTATATTTTATTTGTTCTTTAGATATAACGGTGAAGGACAACATCGTGATGAAACCCGCAAACCACAAGGTGTGTGAGCCCTATAACGGCGATGGGCTCACCCCCTGTCACGTTGGGTTAAATACGCTTGGTGAACCGTGGTACTTGCTTTAGCAAGTGCCTCTGCCTACCCCTCTTTGGGATTAAAGGCGTGAAGTGTATTTTTTTTTAATGTATAACGGCAGAGTTATTATATTCTAGATCAGATAAATTGTAACTGTATTAAAATGTTAGAGGTAAAAATTTGTGAGGTTAGTTACTTTTATTTGGGAAACCAACAAGATACACGCCAAACAAATCCAATAAAAAAGCCGCAGACATTACGGTACAGTGCCATCTTAATTATAGGCTAACACAGAAAGGACAATGTACATTTCAGCTATATTATTATGTTGAAGATATGTCCAGGATTTCAAAAAAGAACTTTTTAAAAACTATTTTATTATCATAGAAGATGTCCAAGTAACCCATCTTATATATAAAAATCAAAGCCACTTTTCGTTGCCATTCCATAACTCCGGAACGGGTGGACCGATTTCGCTAATTCTTTCTTTGTTGTGCTTATTAATGACAGCAGAAGGTTCTTATGAAAGAAAAAAATGACATCCATTGCTGGGCACAGGCCACCCTAGATATTCATATTAATAGTTAAGACAGGACAACGTCTGTCGAGTCCACTAGTTTTATGAATAAAAGATTTGCATAATGACGTATATCTCGTCGTATAAACGTCAAAATTGCCTGTATCCTAACTGACGTGCTTTTGTGCGCTAATTATACTACAATCATTATCATCAGCCTAATCTAAATATATAAAAGGAAAAGCTGACTGACTGACCGACTGACATATCAACGCACAGCCCAAACGGTTAAACGTAGACACTTGCAATTTGGTACGGACGTAGCTTAGGTACCATAGGGGTGCACTAAGAAAGGAATTCCTGAAATTCCAATGGGAACGGCAATAAACGGGAAAATTATTTTGTACTCATACTCATATCATTTATTGCCAACATGTATATAGTTACAGATGTTAAAAATAGGACAGATAGATACATGACCCTGTTAGGGTGTAAACAATAATATATAACAGTTTTAAATAGCTTTTAAAATTATAAGAAGCTTAAAGTATCTATATATTGTATGAAAAATCTAAACGGCTCAAGTTAGACGCTTGAAATTTGCGATGCAGATACTACTAAACTACGCGAATGAAATCGCGGGGCGTCCACTAGTTAACATACATACATACACTTCACGCCTGTCTCCCAAAGGGGTAGGCAGAGACTACAGATCTCCATTTGTCACGGTCCTGACATACCCCTTTCGCTTCATCTACACTAGTTAACTAACAAGCAATTTGTAATTCCAGGCACCGAAGCCCAAAGGACGCCGTCGCGGATTCTGGAAGAAGGTTCAAGTCCGTCCCGTCACCACTGAGTCCATTGAAGTGGCGGAGTCTCAGTACTACACCAACACGGTCAACCATCTTGGTCAGCCGCTGAAACCTACTAGAAACAACAACAGACCAGCCAGAGTCACCACATACAAACCGAGCTTCAATATCAAAGATTTCTTCGACCAAGAAGACAAAGAGATTGACGCGGTACCGAACCACGACATTCCTAAACTCAGCGCTAAAGTCACTACAGAAAGAACTGCCGACACAAATATGAGCCCTGGGGATATAGATTTAGGTACCGGTTCGCCTGATGTCGAGATTTCAGATATGTTCTACAACCCCACTTCTACTGAGGCATCGAGCGAAGTCGGTCCGCTAGGATTGGTCGACAGATCGGACGGCTTTAGTTTCATGGACTACTTATTCGGCGTCACGTCTGAAGATACATCCAAAACAGACACGGATAAAAGTGAAACACACGCCACGGAACCGTCTAAAATCGTTCAAACAACAGAATCGTCATTCGTTCCAGAGGAAATTACCGAAACGATCGTTGACAATGACGAACGAACCGAAACGAACGCGTCGTACGATTTCGATGAAATTAAGAAAGTTAATTCAACTGAAGAACATGCCAGTCAAAGTAAAGATCAAGTTGAATTAGACGATATTAAACAGTCCACAGAGAAAACTGAAAGCGTCGATGCAACAACGCAATCCATTTACATGGATCCAGAGAGCGTAGTAAGCACTTCCATGTCTACAGAAGTTTCACATGAAACGGAAATTTGTTTCAGAGGTAAATGCATCAAAACAAAGAAGGATATCTTATAAAATATATGTGTTTATTGTGTTCAAAATAGTGAAATAGACACTACAGTGCAGTGATAATAATGAAATCAATATCTAAATTGTTTATTTTCCCGTAAACTGTTACTTGAACTTTGAAACAACACTTTGGAAAAACGTTAAAGGTTAAATCCGTTAAAGAAAGTGTACTATAAAGCTAGAATATATTGGATTTACGTTAGTGTCGATTTGTTTTTCGAGGAAAAACATTGTACGGTTCAAGTTGAAAAGACAGCTTTATTCTGTGCCTTGTGCTACAAATATCATAAGTAGAGTTGATACAGTCGGCCAAGCACCTGCTCTACCAACCTAAGGTTGTAAGCTCAGAGCAAACCCAACTTAAGACTTGCAAGCCACGTACCATCTTAATTCTGTCTCTTTTACACCAAAATGTATAGAAAACGATGTACTTCTGCATCCAAACTGTCATTTACACTACTAACTTGACAGTTTGGACCCAGATTTCCTAAAGATATCATTTAGATTAATTACTTAACCCACTTCTTACGGGAACAAAAGTATTGTCGCCAAAAACGCAGATTTTTGGTGAGGTTCACTTATACCTATAATCTTATTAACTTAATCTGGGAAATCATTTTTTAAGGAAACGCGCACTGACATGATATCAAATGTTTAAAATGGGTATTATAGCGAAGGTAAGCTGAATGCTTATCTTTTGGTTAATATTCGCGCTATAATACCCGTTTTAAACATTTAATATTAATCTGGGAAAGTTTGAAAACGGTGTTGTTGTCCTATGGTACCCCAGTGGTACAAAGGGACTTCACAAGATGGCGCCACGCCGTCCTGTCCTCTGCGACTGCTCTGGCATCGAACCAGCTTCACATTAAATGGGTGTAAAATATTTATATTACATTGTATGTATGTATACATACACTTCACGCCTGTCTCCCAAAGGGGTAGGCAGAGACTACTACCCCTTTCGCTTCATCTACATTCATAACTTTTCATATTTATATTACTTACTTATTATTATAAATCTGTCAAAAATAATATATATATATTTATTGAATATGATTTATACAATTATAAAAGCGGTGAAATCTTGTAAATTGTGATCTCTCTTTATTTGATTTCACCATGAATTTTTTTTAAATGTTTAAGTTAATAATTATAGATAAAAAAAAATAACTTTTAAGTTCGTGGCCACGTACCGTAAAATGTGTATTATATTAACAATAATGGGCGAATGGCAAAAAAAGTCAGCTGTTTCGGATATTGACCAACAGATGGCGTTATGCTAAAGAAGTCTAGCTGTCAGTACGGGCTGTATGACTGATAATCTAAACGGGCATTTGCAACAAATAAAAAATGTAATTAAAAGCTTAAAAAGCTCTGGCTTTGCTTTATCAACGCCTTGCTTAGATCTAGAAGCATATAATCTGATAGAAGATTAAGCAATATTTTGAAAGGAGCAGTTATAATAAACTTTACCCTTTAACTCATTTGGCAGCCGATGTGACTTTGAGTCTAACACTGGAGGACAGTTGTTATCATGTGCTTTATTTGTTAGTTTTTTATTACAACTGTGCTGCCTTTAATGGTCTATTTAGCAAAGAGACTGTGACATTCTGCCATGACAATACGTAATCGATAACATGTCATTGTCTTGTCATGACAACTTCTGTCATTAATGTCATAATTTGTAAAAAAGAATGTGCGAAACGATAGAAGTAGGACCCAAAATCTATTTTTGATGTAACAGTAATTGTTCAGAGTTTTATAATAGAAAATTCTATGTCTAATTGTAATAGTTGATTGAAGATTAACAAGTGACAAGATTGACAGCAACAACCGTGATTGACAGTTATTTTTTACCGCCGCCCCGTTAATAGTTAGGATTTTATTTGTAAGTTTTTTTTTTGTATTTTTGTACTTTACCTACCTTTTATATTTAAATTAGGTGACTAGACTGAATATAATGGGGCTTCCGCTGTATATAGCCCACCTAAATTATTATTATCTTCATTATTAAAGATTTACTTCAATTTATTCTACTATACATGGTGTTCTATTAACATTATACATTAACTAATAGGACACGATGTATAATTTATACACTAGGTATTATTTTCACAAACTCAACCAATAATGTTTTGTAAAAAGATATTAAATAAATTACTTAATTAAAATATTACAGTTCTTTTCTTTTACTTCATAGTACAGTAATTTTAAAGGGATCAAGAACATTTTTAGCTCTAAAAACAATCTAATTTATTGAAATCAAATCTAATCTTCTGGATCCAGCGTCTGTGGTCCAGTTGGTCGGACACTTGACTTGTAACCGGGAGGTCCCGGGTTCGAGTCCGGCTACTGGACGTGTACCAATGGGACTCTTTTCAGAGCCTATGTACGCAACGCAACGCTCGCACGGTGAAGGACAACATCGTGATGAAACCCGCACACCACAAGGTGTGTGAACCCTATAACGGCGATGGCTCACCCCCTGTCACGTTGGGTTAAATACGCTTGGTGAACCGTGGGTATTTGCTTTAGCAAGTGCCTCTGCCTACCCCGCTTTGGGATTAAAGGCGTGAAGTGTATTTATTTTATTTATCTTCTGGATTGGTCTCCTACCTAATTCACCAGGCCTGTATCAATGACTTCCATGATCACCACATTTTGAATAAATTATGAATGAATTCAGTTTTTGTAAAATATATTCTTGATTGCAATCTTCTAAAATGTACTTGATCCCTAGACACTTTTGATGTGCATATATCAGTGTTGACGACACTTCCTGCCCCCCTATCAAAGCACTCTGTTGGGCTCGTCTATACAGAGTATAAAAGGACCACGAGCAATAGTCTTAGAAACGTTCGTTTAGCATTCATTTCCCTACGTTCTCGCCATGGTCAAAGTTGTTCATATCGACGACCCCAACAACGTTTCTCGGTAACCATTTATACGTAGTTTATGTATGTTATGCTAAAAGTAATACCTACTATGGGTGCCAAATATATTCGCACGCCAAAATCTTATTTTATATTTCTCATCGCCATCTTTTGGCGAGTAGCAAAAACACGGTTTTCCTTTTGGGTGACAGCCATGACAGCAGTGGTGACATTGACAGTTGGATAACCTGACAAGAATTACAAATACAAATCATTCGTTTTTGTGTTTATAATAATTCAAAATCTTGTTGTTTTGTATGAAAATAATTGTAATAATTAACTATTGAAACTAGTTTTACGTTTTTCAACAGTCTAAAGATGGACGTGGAAGTGAAAATAAAAGAAGACATGAAATCTTTGGGTTGCAAAGAGGATACGAAAATATGTCTAGCTTACCACTTATACCTTTACCTTATAGACGAAAAACTTATGTACGACACAGAATACTGCTACAACAGGGACATAGAAACTTTGTACGTCGTCGCGCGGCCCTGTAAAAACGAAAAACTAAACATTTATGTACCTGTAAACACTTCTAATACAATAAGTTTAGAACTCATACAAAAACTGCAAGAAAACTTGTGCACAATAGAAACCGGGCCCACAATAAACTTGGCATTTATCGAGAGTGACTTAACAACAGTTATTTACACATTCACAAAAGGTTTAGTGGAACTGCAGCCGCCAGACAGTGCAAAATGCAAACAGAGTAGAATGCAACGGAGAAACTTTGTGAATAATGAATTGAAGAAGAATAGAGATAGTATACTAAATGATGCGCTGAATGGAGGCGTTGTTGATGATCAAGATTGTGAAACTTTGGAGTGACTTTCTTTATATCTGAAACTAGTGGACACCCTGCGATTTCATTCGCGTAGTTTAGTAGTACCTGCATCCTAAATTTCAAGCGTCTACCTTGAGGAGTGAGCTGGGGCGAGGCCAAGAGCGTTGCTGAGGACAGGAAGGCGTGGCGTGATCTTGTCAAGGCCCTCTGCACCTCTGGGGTGCCATAGGATCACAACAACAACCTTGAGCCGTTTAGATTTTTCATACAAAAGGATTTTCGCGTTAATTCCTGTTCCTGTGGAACGTTCTTCCTTAGTGCTCCCATATGGTACCTAAGCTACGTCAGTTCCAAATTTAAAGTGCCTACGTTTATCCATTTGGGTTGTGCGTTGATATATCAGTCAGTCAGTCAACTTTTCCTTTTATATATTTAGATGGGACAAAGATTTATTGGTTTCTTGAACATTCATTTCTGGTCTCTGTGAGGTTAGGACAACAAGAAAACATCTGTTTATTTTGTGTCTATCCATTAGTCAGCAATGTCCAACAATCACAGCTTGCATTGCTGTACCGTGATTGGTCTGACTCTATTTGAACAAATTAATTCACACAAAACAAACTGCTGTTTTGTTAATATTCTTACCCCACTGTATTTCTTCCAGACTTGGTTTGTTTTAGATGCTTTGTTAATGCTTGTATTGTGATAATATGATGCACTATCTCTTGACACAATGTCAAAATGTCAGTGCTTTATGTATAAAAGTTACCTATTGTAATATATATGTAAATAAAATAATCATTATTTTCCATATAGTATATTATTTTTCATTCACATAAGCAAGTAAGTTTCAGAGCCTATGTACGCAACGCAACGCTCGTACGGTGAAAAACAACATCGTGATGAAACCCGCACACCACAAGGTGTGTGAACCCTCTAACGGCGATGGGCTCACCCCCTGGCACGTTGGGTTAAATACGCTTGGTGAACCGTGGGCATTTGCTTATTAAGCAAGTGCCTCTGCCTACCCCGCTTTGGGATTAAAAGGCGTGAAGTGTATTTTTTTATAAACAAGTAAGGTTCGTCCACCAATCATAATTTGGTATTCGAGCTTCTTGTGGTACGCCTTTGGGAAGGCCTATGTCATTGGATATTGATGTGGAAATGGTGTTGCCAGGACCTTGGCAAATGGAGGTCCACGATTTCTGCCTACCTCTCTAGGAAACAGGCGTGATGTATGTTACGGGTTGTTAGGAAGGCCTCTTAAGAGCGAGATATAATAAACGTAGTGACTTTTTTAATAAGAATAATTTATTATAGGTACATTTAACTTTTCCCGTCATGGGGGTTGTAAGAGACGACCGAGGGAGCTCTCCAGAGAACGGGCAGCAGCACTCTCTGTGAGTTAAACCACAACACCACTGCGATCGCCAACCCGCCTGCCAAGCGTGGCGATTACTGGCATTTCACCCCAAATAACGGATCTCATTGGGATGCATCCCTCGTCCAGCAGTGGACGTTATGTGGCTGATGATCGAAAGATCATATTACATGAAAGCGCGGCTAAAAGTTGTTCTGATCATATTTAATGTATACCTTAAGGGGCCGACAGTGGCGTGCACACCATATAGGCAAAAAGACACTGACTACCTTAGTATTAGCATATTTTGGCTACCTGACCTAATACAGTTGTGGAAGTTAACACAGCTGTGGAAGCCCCCTATCATCTACACTCTTATGAACACTCCTGAGGGCCACACCCTCTAGTTCACAATATGAAATGAAATTATTGATTTCTTCAATATAAAAACTGCTATAACATACAGATATACAGTAGAATAACACAAAGCTTGATAACAGTAATATATGATTTTTAAAACAAAAGTAAACGTCCCCGATATAGTACTACGGCCCCCAGTGGCGAGCACTGGCTTTTACGATAAGGTAGGCAGTAATCCCCACGGATTGACACCTATGTATAGGTAACTTGTCTTTACGAAATATAGACCCCTACCTATCTACTCACCCACAAAACACAGGACCTTCGTTGGTCTAAGTCGTGAGTACAACAAAAGAAGATCTAGCAACAACTCTATTATTAGGTCGGGTAGCCAAAATGCTAAGGTAGGCAGTGTCTTTTTGCCTATATGGTGTGCACGCCACTGCCGGGACAGCTAGTTGTCATAAAAGCTTCCGAGGCAGAATAGTGGAAGCATAAGTCAAGTATCCGACCAACTGGACCACAGACGCTCTTGTGTAATATATAAATTAAAATATTTTTGAAACAATCATGTATTTTTATAATGAGTATACGCGACTATTTCTCTAGTAGACAATATCTAATTGTCGGCGTTTTAATAGTACGTCGTTCTGCCGATGAAGTCAATTTCATTATCTCGGCTAAACAGCATGTGGCTGTTTTGATAGCATAGTCAATTTCCTTAATAGACCTTCTGATACGGGGGGAAGATCAGCAGTAGTTAAAAATAAAAAACACAAATTGTCTTAACATAATAAGGCTATATTTTGAATACTTTTCGTTTTACACAATTTTGGTCTAATAACAATACTGTTAACTTAATTTTAAGTCTCTTTCAAAGCCAAAACACAGACACAATCCGACTAGATTTTACTTACTTAATAACTAGATATACATATATATCTCATTCAAAAACAAATATTTGCGAAAAACGTTCCTTAACCCATCAGCACCCACTGTACTCGGAGACTGACAAGTTACTTTAAACTCTATCACTTGGTAATAAAAGTCAAAATCAATTAAAGAGATAGTATTCTTCTGGGCGTTAATGGGTTAAATCGCAATCGGGGCATTTTAATATTATCAATTTAGTTCGCTATTTTCTCAAAAGATGACGCTACGGAGTTATACTTACGTCAATCATCAATCAAACCAACTTTGACAGAAACTTGTTGCAACAACTTCAATCAATATTAAAGAAGTGTCAAATCGTATATACTAATACAAATGCAAAATGTTTATTGCGTTCTAAGGGCCTTACTAATAATGGCGGAATCGCTATTTCAAAGATACACAAAGCTCAACTTAACTTGTCAGTTGTATGTCAAATACGGAATAACCAGTTCAAGTAGACCTGTATATGTGACAACGCGTTTATTGGTAAGGGGCTTTGTGTACAGTAAGGTTCTTATAACATAGGTTTAGTTACAATTTAGAGTCATTTTCTGATATTGCAATGTTTAAGGTGCCTAGTAGAAGCTGCAGACAGGCACCTCTTCAGGTCCATGTCTGCAGCATCCACCAACCACCCACTTAGTTACTACTATTAATTACTACGTAATAAACTGCACACATCAAAAGCGTCTAGGGATCAAGTACATTTTAGAAGATTGCAATCAAGATTATATTTTACAAAAACTGAATCCATTCATAATTTATTTTAAAATGTGGTGATAAGTCATTGATACAGGCACGGGGAATTAGGTAGGAGACCAATCCAGAAGATTAGATTTCATTGAAATAAATTAGATTTTTTTTAAAGCTAAAAATGTTCTTGATCCCTACACACTTTTGATGTGTGTATTTGATTTGTCTGTATGTGTTTCTGTATGTGTTTAAAAATGCCTCATTATTGGTTGATGGTAGCCTTTAACCCTCTAGCAGGCAACAGTTTGTTTGAAATTAATTGATTTTAGACTGTATTTCGACGGACTAAGGTTCAAAATTAGGTGGGAACTATATTCCCTCTGCCTGGTAAAGGGGTCTCATTTCGAAACTGAGGCGTTAGATCATTTTCTAATGAAACGCGCACAGACATTATAACTCAAATATTGTTCACCGGGTATATAGACGCCATAATTTCAATCGAGAGGACGGATATAAATTGTCATAGACGTGGAAACCAGCAGTGGCGTGCACACCATATAGGCAAAAAGACACTGCCTACCTTAGTATTTTGGTTACCCGACCTAATAATAGATTTTGTTGTACTCACGACATAGGCTGACGAAGGTATTGTGGGTGAGTAGATAGGTACCTATATTTGGCAAAGACAAGTTACCTATACATAGGTGTCAATCCTTGGGGATTACTGCCTACCTTGTCGTAAAAGCCAGTGCACGCCACTGGAAACCAGTAATAGACAAAATTAAATCTCGCGCGGAAAAAAGATCGCCTTGTACAGCCGATGTCATCAGTGTTGTGTGCCGAAATAGTGACTCTTTGAGGGTAGTTGCGGATTCGTCTCAAACCAGGGAACGTCGCAGCCGCCGCATTCCAGTCCACTCGTGACCACGACGCATGTAACTGCGTTGAAACGTCGAGTAAAATAACAAAGGTAAGCTCGAGCTTGTCTTTGGTTATATTCGCGCCTATACACCCGGTGAACAATATTTGAGTTTTTTTCTTTTAATCACTATGAACAAGCGTTTGACCATCATCCTGGCTGATGTTAAGCAGCGATGTGGTCTACGATGGAGCACACTTGTTCATTAGGTACCTAGTTATGAGGAGTTTCCTTTTATAAAATGCCACGAAAGAGCGAGTGTGAAGACGTTATCTCAAACGTCAGGAATTGCAAGTTTAATCACGGTTGGCCATTTGCCGACGTAATGTGTCAGTTCACATGCATACAATATAATACTCAATTGCTATATAAATTAAACTGATAATTAAGTAGACCTCGAGTACATTAAGTAGAGCGTTTGGAAAAATCTGTTCCAAAATAAACGTTCTTAACTAAACAAAATATATATATATAAAAACGATGTTTTCATCAACGTTGTTCATATTGACACGAGCCCAACAATGTTTCTAAGACCATTGCTCGGGGACCTTTTACACTCTGTACTGTGTGTTCATTTCCCCGCATTGTCGCCATAGTAAAAGTTTTTTTAAAGCTCGGGGTTCTTCGACACTCTGTAAAACATTCCAAAAACATAATATACAGATATATTTGAGGCAGTCAGCGCTAAAGTAGCCTTACCCTAGACCAATCAGTAAGGAGATATACGTATAGGTTTTTAGAATAATGAGTTTCACTTATTGTGTGTGGATATTTTATGGAAGTTCATTTTTGTCCAAGTGTTTATTTTTGGTAATTAAAATTATGGATTCTTTAAAATGAATGATTTTATTTTAACATGTTATAAAAAATACACATCACGCCTTTTAATCCCAAAGCGGGGTAGGCAGAGGCACTTGCTTAATAAGCAAATGTCCACGGTTCACGCGCGCGTATTTAACCCAACGTGACAGGGGGTGAGCCCATCGCCGTTATAGGGTTCACACACCTTGTGGTGTGCGGGTTTCATCACGACGTTGTCCTTCACCGTACGAGCGTTGCGTTGTGTACATAGGCTCTGAAAAGAGTCCCATTGGTACACGTCCTGTAGCCGGACTCGAACCCGCGACCTCCCGGTTACAAGTCAAGTATCCGACCAACTGGACCACAGACTCACTTAAAATGTTATTAAGTAAATTGCCGTCCTTAAGTCGGAATATGAACAACTGTGGCTTAGACCAGTTTAGCCCTAACCGCCTAATTTATACCTAAGGTTACAAATAAATACATATTGAGATTACTAAAATAAGATTAACAATTTTCGTGAGAAAATACCTCAGTTCTTGTTTTTCTAAGCAAACTAATTCTAGTACTACTTTTAATAGGAAATTTTATACATGTTATTTTGGGGCACGAATTATACAAAATATATGAACATTTTTCATGACGACATACTATTAAATTACAGACATAGTAATTATAGACTATTAAATTACAAATTTAAAAAAACCCCGATTTTAAATGTTCGTGTCTTGCCCTTTCATTTGATACCCCACTTGAACATCTAATATATAAAATTCTCGTGTCACAGTTTTCGTTGCCATACTCCTCCGAAACGGCTTGACCGATTTTTACCCAATTTTATATGCGTATTCAGTAGGTCTGAGAATCGGCTACTATCTATTTTTTATGCATCTACCATTTGTATTTCTCCCAATACACGGGGTACAAAGGCGACTTATTATGGCAAAACAAATGTTTGCCGGGACAGCTAGTATTTGTATAAAGTCGACTTTTATACCCCACTTTCAACCCCCACAACTTTTGAACAAATTATCCAATTTTCATTTAATAAACAGATTCTAAATATACGTGTCGTGCTCTTTCATTTGACACCCCACTTGGATATTATTATTCAAGTTAAATATTTCATCCCCACTTTCAACCCCCATAACTTTTGAGCGGGTGAAAAGATATCGATCAAACATAGCTAAGAACGCGCTGGATCAAATTAGCTTTCAAACAAAAAAACCGCATTATAATCGGATCATCCGTTTGGGAGCTACGTTGCCTCAGACAGACACATACACACACTGACACGTCAAATTTATAACACCCCGCTGTCTGTCCCTATGTATGCTATATGTATGGATTATGATGTGGTTTTCTTAAGTGATTCTTTAGAAAGATTTATATGTACGACACTTGCATATAATACCAGAGAAATAGCGCCTGGTCAGCAAGTATTATAGTAAAGGATAAATTATGAAGATTTGTTTTTCAAATTTTAGTTTACATACATACACTTCACGCCTGTCTCCCAGAGGGGTAGGGCAGAGACTACAGATCTCCATTTGTCACGGTTCTGACATACCCCTTTCGCTTCATCTACATTCATACATCTTTTCATACATGACCTCCGGTTTCGAGTACTTTTCACGCCACCTTCCGCCAGAACATCACCAATCTGGTATTCTAGTATTCTGGTAATTTTAATTTAGACGTCCCAAACAATGTTCAATGTAAATTAAAGTCTAGTACTAGCTTATAAAATGCATTTGGTATCTATCAGATGTGATGTGTAAAGTGGATCAGTCAATTATTGTAAATATGTAAACACATCAAAAGTGTCTAGGGATCAAGTACATTTTAGAAGAATGCAATCAAGAATATATTTTACAAAAACTGAATTCATTCATAATAAATTCAGAATGTGGTGATAAGTCATTGATACAGGCATGGGGGAATTAGGTAGGAGACCAATCCAGAAGATTAGATTTGATTTAAATAAATTGCATTTTTTTAGAGCTAAAAATGTCCTTGATCCCTAGACACTTTTGATGTGTGTATAATTTTAAACACTTCTCTTCAAATCAACCTGCATCCAGATGAACTGTAGGCGTTTACTTAGCTAGTGTCTCCGACTACCCCGCTTTGGGAATGAAATGACGTGAAGTGTGCTCGAGTAATCTTCATCCAGGAATAATCCAGCTGTCTCTAACACTTCTCCAGTCCACGTGTTTGAAGTAAGGATGATTCTGTATCTCAGCGATACCTCCAGAACCCAACCTTTCAGCTGGATCGTATGTTAACAGCTGGAAGGAGAAATATATTGGCAGGTTACAGACAAGTTATTAAAAGTTAAGTGACGTTGGTAGAGAAAAACAACATAAATAACAATAAATAACTAGCAAACACGGCGAACTCCGTTTCGCCACCAGATGGCTTCGTTTAGTTTTCCCGCTTTTCTGATGAAATTTTTCTTGAATTTTCTTTGCTATAAACCTCACGGAGCCCGAGACCTTTCCAACGAATGCAAAACCGTGGAAATCGGTTCGTGCGTTCTGAAGTTATAGCGTCAGGGAGGAAAACCCGACTTATTTTTATATAGTAGATAAATAAAATAAATACACTTCACGCCTTTTAATCCCAAAGAGGGGTAGGCAGAGGCACTTGCTAAAGCAAGTACCCACGGTTCACCAAGCGTTTTTAACCCAACGTGACAGGGGGTGAGCCCATCGCCGTTATAGGGTTCACACACCTTGTGGTTTGCGGGTTTCATCACGATGTTGTCCTTCACCGTACGAGCGTTGTGTTGCGTACATAGGCTCTGAAAAAGAGTCCCATTGGTACACGTCCAGTAGCCGGACTCTAACCCGCGACCTCCCGGTTACAAAGTCGAGTATCCGACCAACTGGACCACAGACGCTCTTTTACATGCAGGGTCCTTTTACACGCAGTATAACCCTTTAACAGGCAGAAGGTTTGTCTGAAATTAATTGATTTTAGACTTTATTTTAACGGACTAAGGTTCAAATTTAAGTGGGATCTATATTCCCTCTGCCTGGTTAAGGGATAACAATGTTAGTGGTCCTAGTACCTACTGTTTCTTTTGTTACCTTACTACTGGTTTATCCAGTTTACTTACGTACATAAGCTTTTATAATTTAGTGCTCAAAAATTCGGAAAATTAATTTATTTTCTCGCAACATAGACATCTTGAGCATCCAAACAGCTGGACTAATAACTACATTTAATTAGGTAGTTAGGTAACAAATACTTTTAAATAATAATGTACAAGACCTAACTAAAGTGCATTTTTTTGTTAAAAATTTATTTTATTTAAACACTTGCACACACTGACACCACACTTTATGCCTCCACATTCTATGTATGTATTCATAATTAATTTATCTATATATGTTTATCTCTCGTATTAAACTCCTCTCTCGAGGCGCCGGCAGAATATCAGCGTTATTTGCAGCTACTGCAAGTGACACTTTGCTGAGCCGGTACCCCATTTCGACCATGAGGCACAGCACTCAAGTATAACAATGCAGGCTGGTTAAAAAAAATGCATTAAGTTCTGTTTTTTGTTTTTAATGCTAATGTGCCTGTATCTTTTATTTCTGTTTTTATTTTTAATTATGTGTCTTGTGTGTCGAAATAAATAAATATTTCATTCATTCATTTTTTAATTGGACGGACCAATTTGACAGTTTCTATGCGTATAAAATGACACTTGATTCTGATGTAAATTAAACTGAAAATGGAGTACAATAAGTTAAAGATCATCGTCTCGTAAAATATACTCTAATTCGATTGCAGCAGAGCACAAAGTGGTGTGAATGGGAACTGTCAAATTGGTACGTCCAATAAAAAAAAATAGATTTTACAAACAAATTGGACGAATAAAAATACCTTTTCTTTCTTTCAATGTAACATCTTTGGGTATATTTTCACTGGGGAATTTACTTTGACGTTTTTAACTGACAGATTTTCTGACATGGAACTGACATTACTGTCATTCTTTCCAAACAAAGTTTGACAGTAATGACACTTCTCCGAGCGAAAATATGTCATTGAAATGCGTCAAAGAAAATTCCCCAGTGAAAATATTCCCTAAGATGTTACATTGAAAGAAGGAAAAGGTATTTTTCTTGGTCCGAAATAAAGATTATATTATTATTTTAATCGTTCTTCTTAATTTCTCGACTCATGGTCGCGTTAATAATGTTCGCGGGCCCAGGCCAAACGAACATTTATTTATTTATTTTATTTATTTATTTATTAACATTATGTGGTTATACCTATATCTTTGTCGGTTTGCATAAAGTTCCTAACAATACGGCATGTGTTCAGTATAACTGATTTTTGTATTATTGTTAAGATTTTTGGTGATATGCCTATTGATTCTAGTGATGATTTAAATTGTTTTGGGATTACTCCAGTTGTGGATAAGACTATGGGTACTATTTATTTATTTATTTATTTAATGAACAATTGTTTTAACATCTTGTAGATTCCATATGCGGGTTACCTCATCTTTCAATTCTATTGTATTTTGTTAATTTCTCGGCTATAGTTATTATTATTATTATTATTCGTCCAATTTGTTTGTAAAATCTATTTATTTTATTGGACGTACCAATTTGACAGTTCCCATTCACACAACTTTGTGCTCCGCTGCAATCGAGTTAGAGTATATTTTACGAGACGAAGATCTTACCTGATGATTTTATATATTTTGTATTTACCTACCTATTTAAAAGTGAAAATTAAAGAAACAAATTTTTATGTACCTAGTGACATATTAACATTAAATTAAAAAGTAACCCACGTGGAATAGTAATGTAAAATTAACTCTTGTTATATTCAAATTTAGGATAATGGAATTCTTTGTTTTTTTTTCTTTTTGTTACTGTGTTATTTGGATAACAAACTTTATCGAATTAGGCTAAGCCTGTAATGATATAAGTTTAATGATAATAAATAAATAAATCTTTAACTCGATGTATTCCATTTTCAGTTTAATTTACATCGGAATCGAGTGTAATATTATACGCATAGAGACTGTCAAATTGGTCCGTCGAATTAAGAAATACACTTGTCAATTAGAAATGTACCTGAGTGAGCAGAGACTGTGCTTCGTAATCCAATCCATCTGGTAACTGTAGTAGCGTGTGACTCGAAAACATTGTGCTGTGGAAATGTGACAGCGGCTGGAAAAGATATATTCCCATTTTAAACCATCTTATACACAAATTTCCTATGTCCAGCAGTGGACAAGTATGGGCTGATGATGATGATGATACATAAATTTCCCCAAATTAAACCCATCTCATTGTACACCAAAAATCACTAAATTATTATCACTATCAATACATACACACATCAAAAGTGTCTAGGGATCAAGAACATTTTTAGCTCTAAAAAAAATCTAATTTATTTAAATCAAATCTAATCTTCTGTATTGGTCTCCTACCTAATTCCCCATGCCTGTCATCA
>SJJU01012600.1:0-10485 GCA_012932125.1 Conopomorpha cramerella
CTAATAATTTAAATAAACCCCAGGTTTTATGCCCCGGTTTAGCCATGTGGTGACGGCGAAAAGGGCGACCGAGGGAACTCTACAGAGGACGGGCAGCAGCGTTCCCTGTGAGTTAAACCACAATACCACACATTACCTGCCAAGCGTGGCGATTATTGGCATTTCCCTCCAACTGATCATGTAAATCATTGGGGGAGGCTCTTATCCAACAGTAGAGGTCACGTGGCTGATGATGATAGGTGCAAAACCGGGACGGAAAAAGTGAAACAAATGAACCAACCTCTTGCGTGATCTGCGACTCCTCCTCGTAGCTGAGCGCGACTACGGCCAGCATCAGGTTGATGAGGTAGAAGGAGCCGAAGAACACCACCACTGTGAAGAATGACACCGACATGGGGCCGCATGAGGACAGCACCTGGGAAGGACGGAAAAAAATATTTACAGCATCTACTGGTGTTAAACAACCATACCACTATGTAGAAGTAAACATTATCTATATAAAGGTACATATACATATATATACATACGTATATATGTCATATAATATCAAAAGCGGCAGTGTCCACCCAGTGCTTTGAGGACTCTGCCGCCTTTGATATTATATGACTCATATATTAAATTACCTGAAAGAAATAGCTCTCAACAATAAGGTCGCTTTTCAATCTTACAATAAAGGCATATAAAAACAAAACCTGGCAATCTCTACTTCGACTAAAATCAAGGAAGAAGTGAAACCATTTATTCTACATAGGGTGTAGTATAGTATATAATTAAGAAAAATGCTTTCACAGTTGATATTAGCCAAAACGTGGTGATTGCTGGGTTTGGACTCAATGTTATTTAACATTTTTTTGACAGAAAAAATGGAGGAGGTACATAAGTGGACGCGTATATTTTATTTACGTATGACACGAATAACTTTTTACATGTATATTTTTTTTACGATTTTCATAATTCTTTTGTAAGGTCACGTAAGGTACAGTATTTACTAGGAGAATATTCGTTTATTAATTTATACGATTACGAAGTACCCGACATGTGTACGATTTTAAGTTTCAATTTATTTTACGTATACTTCATTCCGTTTTAATATTTTGTAGTTTTATTTATTTTTATGGCGTGTCACCTCTATTAGTATGTCCTCTGGAGTAAAAAGCGATTGTCTATAGATCATCCATTATAACCGAACGTTAGTCTAAGATTTATCTGCCCGATTCCATTCACAGCACTGTGTGCATGATCTTACGTCCGTAAATCCTTGATGGGTGGACAGACAGAACCTTTGGATTAAGATTGGCAGTTTGAGTTAAGACGGACAAATAGTTAGGGTGCCGGTGACAAGTGGCCAGCTTATCGCACAGTATAAATCCCATATTATTATACTTTTGGTGGCCTTTTACGCGGTATTGTTGAGTACTTCTTCCTTCCTCTTTATATAATCAGCTGACCTAGTTTGTACAGGGAGGTAGATTTTTTTTCCACCTACAGGTACAGTAGATTTAAAAATGTATTTTGATCATCTGGGGTACAAGTATGAGATGTTGGGTCAATGAATGTCGGGTGTGGTAACGGATAAAAATGTTTGAAAATCGTTATTTTTACGAATAGATTGTAAAAAAAATCCACTTGTCATGCTCCTGGTAAATAAATCTGCGTGACGTATATGTGTGACTATATCGGCATAATAGTAATAATGGTAGCTCCTGTAATCTTTAAATTAGGTTACCTCGAAGACTCTTTTTCAGAGCCTATGTACGCAACGCAACGCTCGTACGGTGAAGGACAACATCGTGATGAAACCCGCACACCACAAGGTGAGTGAACTCTATAACGGCGATGGGCTCACCCCCTGTAACGTTGGGTTAAATACGCTTGGTGAACCGTGGGCATTTGCTTACTAAGCTAGTGCCTCTGCCTACTCCGCTTTGGGATTAAAAGACGCAAAGTGTATTTTTTATTTTTTACATTTGTAATGTACAGTGTGCAATAAAGAGTATATTCATTCATTCATTCATTCAAAAGTAGTAATATAATAGTATTACATAAACAAATCTGGAGTAAGATCCCGGATCATCCAGTCCAAGACGTATGTCGTTACAGTAATACGTCCGGTATTCCCGAATGCCCAGTAATTCAGGCTCCCGTCGCATTGGCGAGGAAATGGGACATAAATGTTAATTGCCACGTCCATTGTTACACAGCGTGAAATGTTTACTGAATTTGGTATACATGAGCAATTAGTAACGTGTACAGATGTTGACGGCCAGCTATCGTATCATCGTCTAGCAAGAGTTAAGTCGCGCGGCTAGAGATGACGTGTGGCTTCTTTATCTAACGGGTATCGGCGGAACACCAGCGGAACCATACCAACTGTGGCATTATGCTGAGTAAAGGCCTTGTGCTTATCTTTTGCGTGTGTGTGACTTTTAATGTATTTATTTAAATCTCTTTTGTGTTTGTTCAAGTAAGTAAATTAAGCGAAATATAAACACAGGATCATGGAACTGGAGAGGCCTATGTCCAGCAGTGGAAATATACTATACGTCGCTTGGCCGATTAATTAAAAAAAATATATTGTCAGGTAACCTGAATACTAACTATAGCGATTGTGTGTGTTAATGGTTATAGTCTTCAGTCGAAAAGAAAGAACCGATAACCGTATGACTTGTCATATAGCCGCGTATGTTACGACTGCACGTTGTACTTTGACCTGGAAAGAGATTGCGTGCGAGGATTTATAAGTATAATAAAACCTCATTGCGGCCCGCAACCATCATGTAATATGAAATGAAAGACTTTCTCAAAAAAAAAAACAACAAAGATAAAACGTATAAAACTGTTTTGCACAACTCACGTGTAGATGGCGCTACTTTATAGTACACATCTGTCAATCTCGTCGACAGCAATTGGATTTTTTTAAATTTAATTCGTACGTGAGTCTTTAGCCGTATGTACGGAAATTGGCGTTCAGCTTTCCACATTGACGTCACGTTATACATATAGAAACGTTGTCACCGAAATGTTGCAGTGATTCTAGTAAAGTGGATTGTTTTGGAGCTTTTTATTATTGGAATAGTTTCCACATAGTCAATCGAATTTACAATATACGTACTTTCCAACAGAAATAATAACGCATTGGGACGCAACGGATTGAGGTTCTGTATTTTTCAAATGAATTAATTCACATGAGCGAACCTACTGTCGTAACAGTAGGTTGTACAGTTTTAACGTGCCGACAACAAGGGCGGAAAAGTACGAAGAAATTACACTGTGACACTTGAGTGTTGATTATCATTTCAGAAGGGCTTTAAACCCTAATTTATCGAGTCTTACTCATTATCTTGAACAAATGTTCTCTTAAATACAAGTCGTACGCTTGCATACTAAGCGTACTGAAATTTAGCGCCATTTATTTAGATACATGTTTTATACCGCAAAAGCAAATTATGATTGCCATTCACAATCCCTCCAGCGAGTCAACGACGTTTCAAACACTCATCATTTTGACTAATGACTTTATAATTAAAGCAGGCAACAATGGCCGCCGAACGTCTTTGAGGAGCCAAGGGTTGGGAGATCACAAAGGATTCCTCAGCTCTTCCGGCAGAATACCAAAGGGAATATTAAGTTACGGTTTTGTTTTTAGATTGGAGTTGCTCAAATGAAAAGGATTTTCGTAACTGTGGCGGTGTTATATTAGACACGGCGCGTGGAATATAAAATTAAACTGTACCTAGGATATAATATTTGCGGTAGTAAAATAAGATCCAATCTCAAGGGAGAACCACTCTGTAATGGTTAGATTATGGTCATGAAAAGGTATAATTCAGTAAACAAAATTGGACCACTTCAACCGGTAAAATATTACTGACTATTGTATTTTTCTCATGGGCCCACGTATGAATGAATTTACGGGTGACAGAAACGACTGCACACAATTTCATAGTAAGTGTTTTGTAGCATAAGCCGCGCACGACAGAAGCGGCGCGCGATGCACGGATCGAGGAGTTTGCTGAAAAAAACTATTTGTCAAAGACAGTGGGAAATAAAAGAGATGCAACTGCGTTATTCTATGGTTGTTCGTCTTTGAACTCGTTCTTTTGACCGGTGCGGTGCTTCCTAATACAAGCAACTACACACATCAAAAGTGTCTAGGTATCAAGAACATTTTTAGCTCTAAAAAAATCTAATTTATCTAAATCAAATCTATCAAATCTAAATCAAATCAATCTTCTGAATTGGTCTCCTACCTAATTCCCCATCCCTGTATCAATGACTTACCACCACATTTTGAATAAATTATGAATGAATTCAGTTTTTGTAAAATATATCCTTGATTGCAATCTTCCAAAATGTACTTGATCCCTAGACACTTTTCATGTGTGTAACTTGCTCAAAAGGAATTGATTGTACAAGACAGTTTTATAATGAAATAAATAGAATGCATCGTACAGATATTTCGATTGTGTACCTGGGTACACATTAACATTTTATCCATGTTAATGTTTATATCGACTATAAGCAAAACTTGTTTGCTGTCGCTGTCTTAAGTTCGGAAAGTTACAGGGCGTGAACAAGACAAAACACGCTTTTACAAGGCAAACTTTATCCTGCTTTATAAGACAACATCTTTGGATTTAAACAAAAGTTCTCGAGGAAATTCGACAACTTCGTCTAATTATTTATTTACTTACGCAGGAACATGTAAGGTAAGTAGGCAAACGCTCCAACACCCCAACTTTCTCACTGAATCGGGGTCAAATGTTTAATCATGGCTACACTACAAGAAATGCTACGTAGCGATGAAATTTGCAAGGTGCTGTGCTCTTATAAAGAATTCAGGAGCCGAGATCTGCAAATGGAAGCATTTTGTAAGCGGAACTATGGCTCTGTTTGTTTTTCTTAGGGTACTTTTACAGTCACGTGTCTCGACATGGCGGGCGACTCGCGCGTTTTTGCACACGCATTTACCACGATTTACTTTAAAAATAATCATCGAAATGTCTAAGGGAACTCGTTGACGAGACGCGCTATAGCTGTAGGCAACCGCTGGTCAATGAAGGCGCACGTGATCAGCGCTTGTAAGTTCACTGTGCAACGTTATCTAAGGTGATCATAACCAAGATACCGCCGTAGATTAGGAAACCGCGTATCTTTAAATAAAAGTACTGAACGGCTTTCAGTGCAACGTCGAAATAACACTATAGGCTGGATTTTGCACTGGTACAAAATCTAGTAAGACTTTTCGTTTAGTAATATATATAAAACCCAAAGTCCTGACTGATTCATTCATTACTGACTCATCAACGCCTAGCCCAAATCCTTGACCCTAGAAAGCTGAAATTTTAGTTTTTTTTTAAATTCCTGTCCTAAGGGAGTAAAAAGAAGGGCGGAATATGATACTTATACGAGTTTATAATAGAAGTGAAATACTGTTATTGATGCCTATTGGCAAAACAACGTATTCCGGATCTACCAGTATATAATATTGTCACTGGCGCAGACTAGAGGCGCGACTATGAAACCAGCTTTATACCCACTACGGTGAATCCGAGTATTTCTCTAGTCATTGAAATGTATACAATATCGGATGGCCTCTTTCATATAGTAATTTTCCCATTCCCAAAGGTCCACAGTTACATAGGGAAGAAGTAAAGAGAATACAGCACGAAACATACCTGTACTACAAACAAACATGTCTAGATAGAGGTGTATCTAGAAGAAATTCCTTTACGTATAATCATAGTTGTTAACGATAAATGTTTCAACGATATCTATTAGTACCTTCATCATCAGTCACATAACGTCTACTTTATGTCGTTAAAAGTTATTATATTTTTTAAGATAAGATGTGTGGTAATTTTTCCCTTTTTACGCAAAATGTTATGATGGGATTTTGAAGAAACTTTGCAGTTGCATGTTGCACAAAAAAAGGAAATAGTACATACCTAAGTTGTAAATTACACACATATGTTTTAAATAAAAGCGCGCTGATAAACAATTCGAAGCATAAATAATCCGGGCACGAATACGGCTCGAAATTTACCAAAAATCGAAACGTAGAGCCAACAACGAAGGTGAGCTTGAATGAAATGAAAAGTCTTTTAATACACACACATTGTAATTATAAGCATTATTATATTGTACAAGTGTAGTATAAAGCGTTATGGAGTAAAATACATATTTTAAACGGAGAGAAGACAATTAAAGAGAAGATTATGTTCACTAAATCGCAAAAACACTCTGAAATCTTTCCGAAGAAATGCAATTAATGCTAGAAAATTTCACTGTCCAATTATTTTTTCGTGCAGTTTCGTTCGCCTTAAGTAGTTCATAATTAATCTTGTCAAGCTCAGCTCTCAGGGATAAGGCGGCCATCTTTATAAATCTGATTAATAGAACGCCTTACTTTAAACTGCTCTGAATTTCGAAGAGATTCGTAATTGGTATACTTACTTACATTATTATTATTATTAGTTCTAGTTTTCAGTTGTGTCAGTAAGTTTTTAGTAGTACAGCGGGTATTTCCTAGTGGTCGCGACATTTGACTTGCGACTGCAAGGTTGTGTGTTCAAAACCGACTACGTCACTGTATATCTAGCTCAAGCTACTTACTACCGATGGAAAACATCCGGATGAAACTGGCAAATGAAAAGGATTTTGAATTCTATATTTAATGGTGTTGAGTTTCATATTTGACTGAGAATTTACAAAAAAAACTACCATTAGCTCTCGAACACACAATGCGTACCTTAAGATTAGAAAGGGAGAAATGATCATCAAGCCGCGGGTGAATAAGGATATACAAGTCTCAATAGAACTTTGAATGAATGCTCGTGTATTTATTTATATTTGTTCTATAAAAAGGCGAATGGACATAATTCCTGGCTATCCCTGTTCGACCTAACAGTGCAGTAATCAGTTTCGTGTGGAAATTAGAACATAATGAATAAAAAAATAAATTCCTTATTATAATTTTCAAATACATGTTAGGTATACTAGTGAAACAAAATACATATTTACCAAACGCCATCTTTGCTGCAGTACCATTATTATATTATGCGACCCAACGAGAGAGCACGTAATTATGATTAAGCTTAGTCCAACCGGCCGTGATTCATTTTGGTCAGGATAATAACATTAAAAGCGTGAAAATTTTATTCATAACTTCATAAGGTAGTGTTCCCCGGAGTGTGTCGGGGAAACTGTGAGGTTTATTAGAAAATACTTGTGGTAGTTTTAGAACTATGTTGTGAAACTAGTATATATTATAAAGTATGCGAAACCAATATTCAATTTACATGTACAATAGAGGCTTTACATAGTTTCACGCGTTTCGGCTTTAAAAACAATGCCAATTCGGCGACTACGATATTATGCTACGTGACGTAGCATTGTGTCTACGGCGTAGCGAAGTTGGCACACTGAATTCGATTAAAATCGAAAATTCATATAAATGTTTGCATTCATATACCGGGTGTCAGATACTGGCATGCTTAACTGTCTGATGCCTCAGCTCGACATGTTCCATATTCAAGAATTAGGTGAACACGGGAATTAGTGGTGTAGTAGTCCACTAAACACGAAGGGTTGGATGGGTGGATGTCTGCAGTGGCTTGCAGTGCACTGGCTTTTACGACAAGGTAGGCAGTAATCCCCAAGGATTGACACATATGTATAGGTAACTTGTCTTTACGAAATATAGGTACCTACCTATTTACTCACCCACAAAACATAGGACCTTTGTTAGCCTATGTCGTGAGTACAACAAAAAAAATATCTAGCTATAACTCTATTATTATGTCGGGAAGCCAAAATACTAAGGTAGGCAGTGTCTTTTTGCCTGTATGGTGTGCACGCCACTGGATGTCTGGATGTCCCTTACTCTTTCTCGAAAAAATTACTCGACGCGAATCACGAAATTATTTCAATTAAACAATACAATAATATAACTTATACATCGGAATAAAACTTGCCGGAGTCTGTATTTCCTGCGCAGTACAGTTTGAAGGTCTTCAAGTCGAGGGTGAATAAGTACCTAATGAACAAGTCTGCTCCATCGTAGACCACATCGTTGCTTAACATCAGACAGGATGGTGGTGAAACGCTTGTTCATAGTGTTAAAAAAAAATCTATATTTCATATTTAAGTTCCCACGGGAACGGGATAAACTAAGGCTAGCATGTCGGGATACAGCTAGTACGTAATATTCGAGACTCAACGTAATAATTTGTGAGTAGCAACTCTATAGCCTAATAGGTATGTAGGTTTTCTGACCCCGCTATTTTTCTTGAATCGTATTAAGAGCGTCGTGTAATGCGAACGTGAACATAAATTCCATTTGTACTTACTACAGGTGCTTGGAACGACCGCCGCGTCGCCGGACTTACAGTCACTAGTTTACCGTTTTACCCTTTGACCACAACGGCTTTGTTTGTTAGAGCTTATACAGAAAAGTTTGCAGGTAACCAGCGTCGATTGGCTAATATACTGGGTGATACGAAAAATGTAATTTAATTAAAAGTGTATTTTAAGCTTAAGTACACTGTTTCTGTAGACTCTACCAAGTCTATTTCAGGAGAGTTCAATGTCCCGAAACGAAAAAATAAAACTCGACTTAGATTACCGGAGAACAATATGACAATATGACCAATGGGACTCTTTTTCAGAGCCTATGTACGCAACGCAACGCTTGTACGGTGAAGGACAACGGTGTGTGAACCCTATAACTTCGATGGGCTCACCCCCTGTCACGTTGGGTTAAATACGCTTGGTGAACCGTGGGTATTTGCTTTAGCAAGTGCCTCTGCCTACCCCGCTTTGGGATTTAAAGGCGTAAAGTGTATTTTTTTTAACAATATTGAGTTAAAACTCGACTTTTTCATACAATAAGCACAGTCAACTGATCGAGTTTGTATAGAGACACACATTAATAAAAAAACTCTGGCGAAATTCGAGTACGTCACTTAGCCTATGACCAAACAAACCCGCAACAACTACCAAACAACTCCGCAAGGAAACATATGTCAAAAACGAAAAAAAAAAATGTCGCCACCTCAGAGCAAACACAACTACTTGCAAGCCGCGTACCACCTTTAGTCTGTTTTTTTTACCACCAATATGTATGAAATTCTATGTACTTCTGGATCCAAACGGTCACTTTTACTACCAATTTGACAGTTTGATCCTAAAATGTCGTGCTACGCAGTAAGGGACAGAAAATATTTTCTCTTACTCATTCACTCATGCGTAATTGTGTGAAAGTGAAAGAAAAGTAATTTATTCGTGCAACACAGTTCAATCTAAGGTAGGTACATATCGATGGTCCCAATTAAAACTGTCGTTAGTGCAATTTTAGGAATATGTACTTTTCTACACTGTTATATTGGCGATATTAAGATCTATAAACGTATACGTATATTACATGACGTACAGATACCAAAGATTATACGCTGTTGTAAATTTGAAGTATGTACCACAAATAGTTTAGTTTTAATATACAAAACTAACTTCTATCTTCTCTCCTGAACATATTCCGTTTTGTAAATCCGACTTTCTTAATAGGGACCATCGATATCATTAATGAATGCAGTAAACAAGTATTCACATTCTTTTATTGCTCTCATGTTGTAGGTATGTCATACAGATACTATCTACAATAAGGGTAACAAACATGAACCCTGTTAGGGTATTGCAATTGACAATTACTTATATCTAAAGTGGACCTACTTATAACAAGAATAAAAAACAATAGAAAAATAACGATAGATCTTTCCTTATGAATACGCCGTAATGGTGTTAATGTATTTATTGAAGTATATACTGTGGGTTGTGTGATAAATGATAATACAGAGTATATTGGGGTCAGGTGTCTCGAATATCAAAGAAACAATGTGTTATTTACGCGTGGTCAGGGTGCCTGTTTTTCGAACTTTGTTTTAACTATTAATGTACCTACTTCTACCATGCTACTTCTCTACTAATTCTACTAAGAATGGGCAGGTACTGTATGATCTTATCTTTAATCTAAATCGAGGATGAACGTCTCAATATAAATAGTCCCTTTGTATGAAGGCTGCTTTATTATTAATACCTTGCTTATTGGTTTATTTTTTTCAGTGTTTAATGCAGTACTAGTATAATAACGTTTTAATCAAGCACGCGTTTGTATGAAAGGAAAAACAATGTCTATAAGTTTAGATGACACTTCCTGTGCCACTAAAATATCAATAAGGTTGACTTGTTATATTATGAGAAGTTAAAAATAAACCTTAATGTCTAATGACATTTATATGACTTTCAACCTTAGGGTGGTAGACCAAATTCTTGGACGACTGTACTTGTTAATTAAAAAATCGAATAGTTAATTTCTTTCAATATCTCTTCAGCGTTCAAGAAAAAAAAACAATTTTTTTTTTAATCACTATGAACAAGCGTTTGACCACCATCCTGCCTGATGTTAAGCAGCGATGTGGTCTACGATGG
>SJJU01012603.1:0-20639 GCA_012932125.1 Conopomorpha cramerella
ATTTTTATTTGACTTTGTATACCGGATGTACCTCGGTGGTGTTACCCGCAACTTATCCCGCTCTCGTAAATTCGGGATAATATTTAGCTTATAATATAATAAATAAGACGTATAAGCATACACCACTTCTCCGAAGTTTCAATGAAAACCGTGCAGTAGTTTTTGCGTGCGAGTAACTAACAAACAAATTTTCACATCCATCAAAACCTTGCATTGATTTACGAATTTTAGTAGGATACTCCAATCAATCCTTACCTTGTGCTGATAATCCATGTCTAGCTAACTCCAGTTGTCGTTCGGGAAGTGTCTCAGGAGATATCACGTCTCGGAAGGTTCTATTCACCTAAATGTAGAGGCTAGAGGTGTGATAGCATCGTAGCAAATAGAGAAGTCCGGCGTGAAGCTATGCACTTGTATATTTATGGTTTTCCTACCAAGCAACGCAGTGTATTAAAAAACAGACAATACGGGGATTCAATCGTTGTATTATCTATACTAATATGGAGAGAATGGATGAAAGTCTATTCGAAGTCGAAGATTGACGAAAACGATTTATATGGGAGATGTAATGGGCCGAGTGAGTAGAGGTCGCCCCAGAAGGACATATGTTGACCAGATTGGTGATGTCCTGTCCGAAGGTGGCGTTAAAAGTACTCGAAACAGGAGGTCATGTATGAAAAGATGTAAGAATGTAGATGAAGCGAAAGGGGTATGTCAGGACCGTGACAAATGGAGATCTGTAGTCTCTGCCTACCACTCTGGGCGACGGGCGTGAAGTGTATGTATCTATGTACAAATATTATAAAGAGGAAAGATGTGTATTTTTTGTACCGATGCTTGTACTGGTAACGACTAAATTAAAAATACTACTGGACGTATTTCGATAATTCTTACACTATTAAAATGCTACATTATCCCTGAGTGATAAGCTATATTTTATCCCGGTATCGAAAAAAAACTTGAGTAACACCACGCGGTGGAGCTAATGAATTGCATTTGAATTACATTATCTATTGTCCATTGTTCCAGGACCCAAATGTCAAGTTGTTCAATACCAGGGGCGTGCGGTGGTGCGCGCCGCCGCCCGCCCCCTCCGCCCTCCGCCCTATCCCTGGCCGCCGACCTGAGCGAGCTGAGCCTGGACCAGGGCTACCATACCTTGGCTGACTGCGGGCTCGTTAGAAAGAAGAAGGACAACACGCTCAGCGATGCCGTATGGCTGAAGATATTGACTTACTTGGAGGTGAGAATAATAAAATTAGTAATAAATTAACGATAGCTGATCCCCTATCCACGCTGTAAACCGTGGGCATTTGCTTAGCAGGTCTCGCCTTTGGGGATATACGGCGTGAAGTACACAAAAGAGCGAGTCCGAAGATGAAAAGTCATAAGAATACAAATAGTTGCATGCTCTTCGTTTTCCCACTAACTCTTGACAGAATAGAATTTTTTTTTTAGAAACTCCTTATTATTTTAACTTTTTCAGGGAGTTTCTTTCGGGTTTTTGTCCCCCATAAAAGCCTCTTACATCTGCAATCAATAATTTTCACTGAGACATCGAATAAATTTGGCACAATGATACTTTGGTTCAATGACAATGCAAGAGTTCGTTAATGACCGGCCATTTTTAATCCAATATGGCGGACGTTACAAAGGGGAGATTTTGTAATTTTGTGGGTACTCACATGAAAGTACTCGATGAGCAGAAAACGTTAAAAAGAAGTAATGTTATTGGTAAATTGGAACTATGGCTGACGTCAAAGCTTTTTTTCTGTATTATTAAGTAACTTTAAGGCAGACATTAGACGATACGTTTTGATCTCAGTTTTACCACAGTCATGATTGTGATTGAAGGATTTCCTATCGTCTAATATAGTGAATGATGTTTGAATTAGTATTAGTAGTCATTCCATAAATCATGACTGATGGAATTGAATGACGCTTGAATGAGCGTCTAATGTCTGCCTAACGTTTTTTACTTACTTACTACCGAAAAGTAATTTTCGATAGTTGGTAAAAAAAAAAAATACACTTCACGCCTTTTAATCCCAAAGCGGGGTAGGCAGAGGCACTTGCTAAAGGAAATGCCCACGGTTCACCAAGCGTATTTAACCCAACGTGACAGGGGGTGAGCCCATCGCCGTTATAGGGTTCACACACGTTAATTAAATTAATGTATGAAAAGATGTATGAATGTAGATGAAGCGAAAGGGGTATGTCAGGACCGTTACGAATTAAGATCTGTATTCTCTACCTACCCCTCTGAGAGACAGGCGTGAAATGTATGTATGTAATGAAATAATTTGATTTAAAAAATAACCATGATCGCTCCAAGATAGTGGTCATTTCCAAAGTCTTTTTATATCCCGAAGTTCCTGCGGGATGGAAAAAAACTTGTTTTATTCTTTGTTAATAAACTTTGATACGAAAAAGAGCTTCTAAAAATGGTGCACGAAAACGGAACGATTTCTCTAGTTTATTAATAAAATAGTTGTTCACTTGTAAATGGGTTTGTTTGTGTTTACGTTTTCCCCTGTTTTAACGTCCATTGTAAAATACTTTGTTATGAATTCCGACTACTGTCTTACTGTGTAAATAATTATTCTTAGATGATTGTGCTTATAGTGAGTGTAAATGGACCCCGAGCAATGGTCTTAGAAACTTTGTTGGATTCGTCAATATGAATAACATATTACAATTTCTTTTTTCATTTCCTCACATTGTTCATAGTAAAAGTTGTTGATATTTACGAGCCCAACAATGTTTATAAGACTCTTGCTCGGGGTCCTTTTACACTCAGTATATTATTATGTATATACCCCCTTACCAATAAACGCGTTGTTGCTTATACAACGGTTATTATAGGTCTACTTGAACTGGTTATTCCGTATTTGACATACAACTGACAAGTTAAGTTGAGCTTCGTGTATCTTCGAAATAGCAATTTCACCATTATTAGTAAGGCCCTAAGTGTGTTCCTTGGGGCCCTAAGTGTGCTCCTAAGTTAAAACTGTGGAGAAGTGTAGTTGACGTATAACAACTTATATTGGTTTGTCGGCATTTGTGAACATTTGACCAGGTTTTGATGATGACCTTCTTGGGCGGTTTCAAACGCATTTAAAAAAAAAATACAATGAACAATTCCTTCGACACGGAGATCATCGTCGGGGTTGAGTCGGTAAGAATCCGTCACTACTCCGTTCGCTGTCCCCATGGCAGCGGAGTGTCCATAAGGATACCCCCCACTTAATAAAAGGTTATGATACCTTTACTACACTAGCGCTGTTCAGTCGAAAAGAGAGGGTAAAAAAACAATATTAATGAAATTTATTTTTCGACCCAAGATATACAACAAACGTTTAGCAAGTACCTCTGCCTATCCCGCTTTGGGATTAAAAGGCGTGAAGGCGTTTTTTTATACACAATAGAACACAATATTAACAGAACACACGGATAATTCGATCATGAATAACAAAAACCTCCTACAGGAAAAATTTAAATGAATTAATAAATCAAACGTTTGAACAATGCAAAATGCTCTTAAATATCATTTCATCACATAAATGTGACAAATCAATGTATTTTTGGATATTTACTTTTTATATTACAATAATATTTTCATGTAAAATTTAATTTATGTAAAAGGTAGTATTTATTCATGGTCGAAATAAAAAATAAATTGAATGCTAGATGTTAGTTAAGGATAAAGGTTTTTTCTATTTTGGATTTTACCACATTATATCATAGGTACGATCGTTTCTTGCGCGCGCTTTCCCTTTCGTATCACATAATATTGCCAGCTCCAACTCATTAACCGACTTCAAAAAAGGAGAAGGTTCTCAATTCGTCTGTAATTTTTTATGTTTGTTACCTCAGAATTTTCGCCTGGGTGAACCGATTTGGATGCTTTTCTTTTATTTGAAAGCTGGTGCTTCCCGTTTGGTCCCATATAAATTTGGTTCAGTTCCGACATTGGCATCCATGAGAAAACTACATATATGTCAAATTTTACTGGTTGAAGTCGGTTCTTTTTTCTGTAATTTGAGTTAATGTAACTTTACAAATCACGCCAAGCCATTACCGTGATAGCCCCAACTCGATCTTGAGAACCATATCTGATAAAATTGACTGTCCATTCCTGGGGCACTGGGTCGGACTACATGTGGCAGGTTAACTTTGCACATGGGGTCCGTGGACCCAATCAATAAAACTGTAAATATATTATTATACTACTAACATATTTCTAAGTCCTTTACTAACACTATGGATCTATGGTCTGAAAATAAATGTTTATTATTATTACCAAAATAATAAAAAATTGAGAGCGTCTGTGGTCCAGTTGGTCGGACCCTTGACTTATAACCGGGAGATCCCGGGTTCGAGTCCGGCAACTGGACGTGTACCAATGGGACTCTTTTTCAGAGCCTATGTACGCAACGCAAACGCTCGTACGGTGAAGGACAACATCGTGATGAAACCCGCACACCACAAGGTGTGTGAACCCTATAACGGCGATGGGCTCACCCCCTGTCACTTGGGTTAAATACGCGCGCGTGAACCGTGGGTACTTGCTTTAGCAAGTGCCTCTGCCTACCCCTCTTTGGGATTAAAGGCGTGAAGTGTATTTATTTTTTTTATTTTATTTTTAATTAAAAATTCCAGGTGTCGGATCTCCTGCGCATGTCGCGCGTCTGCCGGCGTTGGGCTCGTCTAGTGACCCGGCTGACGTCACGACCCGGCGCTTGGAGGAAAGTGCGTTCAGCTGGACCCTTGGAGGTAGCCGTGAGGTGCGCTGGAGCCAGGGCTGGCCCGTGCGCCGGAGCTGTTCGGGAGTGGCGGACTAAGAATTGCTTGGTGAGTTGATGCATTGGGTACTTAAGTACATACACATTAACACAGTATTTTTGGCTATGTGCGCGACGGTGGCGACGCGTAGCGTTTACAACATTTGCGGAAACTGTCAAATAATAACAATGTAAAAATTGTTAGTTTTCTTTGCAAATATAAATAAAACCAAAGATTAAAATAGTATTGTTGACATTATTTAAGGGCTATTTATTCAATAGTTTTACTATAAAATTAATATAATAATAAAACACTTACTTCTTTCTTTTCTTTTCACTTATTTTTTTCGTTGTTCTATTTTGTAGGACGCTCTTGGGAAAAAATAAAATGTACATTTACTATTGAGTCCGTTATTTTTACAGTTAACAACGCATTTCTTTGCTTTGATTTTGTACTGCAATCAACACTTGACAGCTGATCATCCGCATTTGTTTCCAATTACTGCCGTGTTGTGCGCTGCGGTCGTTATCAGTCTGCCACTACTAGCTTTGCACATAGCCAATAGTTGGAAAAAAAAACGTACAAAAGGTATACGCCGCAGATCATCGTTTTCTTTTAATAAATACCTTCATTATTGCCAACATGTAATTATATAGTTACAGGTGTTAAAAATAGGACAGATAGATACATGACCCTGTTAGGGTGTATGCAATTTTTATATAAAATAGCTTTTAAAATTATAAGAAGCTTAAAGTACCTATATAGGTAAAGTAACTACATTAAGATAATCTAAAGTTCACTTTAATTAAATCTAAGGTCTTCTGATAGGAACATTGCAGCAGTTGGTTCCTAGATTCGTAAACTCGCAAGCGTATAGTTCCCCTTTGTTTAAGACGACAGCTTATGTAATTACTTAAGTAAGAACAATGAGGGGTTCTCTTCAAAACTAGAAGCGCAATGAAATCTGTTTAGCAGTAATGTCATTAAATAAACACCAGCCAATCACAGGGCTGTTTCGTTCATTGGATTGTGATGTCTACTTTCATAGTGCGAACCGCTAGGATGTGGAATGACTTGCCAGTGTCTGTGTTTCCTGCGCAGTACAGTCTGAAGGTCTTCAAGTCGCGGGTGAATCGGTACCTAATGAATAAGTGCGCTCCATCGTAGACCACATCGTTACTTAACATCAGGCAGGATGGTGGTCAAACGCTTGTTCTAAATGATAAAAAAGCACTTATAACGATGAATAAATAAATCATTTCATTTCCAAAGAAAGGGGTAGTGTAGGTCTCTACTACGTGATTTTCTAGGACTCTTCCTAGAAAATCACGTAAAAGTGAGAGTTCTATCGCACACGTTAAGTAGAAGAAGGGTAAGCTAGGTAAGCTCAATGCATATCTTTGGTTAATCTTCGCGCTATAATACAGGTTTTAAACATTTAATATCATGTCAGTGCGCGTTTCCTTAAAAAAAGTAGAAGAAGGTTTCACAATATTATTTTCTCCAGGTATCGTACCCAAGCACGCAGCTGCTGGTGTCAACATTCCGCCAGCTGAGTCACGTGGTGGTCACCGGAAGTGTGTCCATGGACGCGCGCGCACTCACACCTCTACTAAACGGTCTAGTCGACCTGAGGCATCTTGACCTGACTGGTAAGTCACTTAGGTAATATTTCATGAAAGCCTATAAGAAATTCGCCTTAGTTCCATTTACCTTAGTTCCGACACGGGAAATTATACCCTTTTCGTAGCCAACTTTAAGTATTCAGTATTCTTTATCTACTATATAAAAATAAGTCGGGTTTTCCTCCCTGGCGCTATAACTTCAGAACGCACGAACCGATTTCTACGGTTTTGCATTCGTTGGAAAGGTCTCAGGCTCCGTAAGGTTTATAGCAAAGAAAATTTAAGAAAAAATTCAACAGAAAAGCGGGAAAACGAAACGAAGCCATCTGGTGAATAAAAGAAAGTCGTGTTAATTACACCACTTATAACTTAAGAACGGCTGAAGCGATTTGGCTGACCCAGGAGACGGACGTAGGGTTTTTATCTCTTTCCTGTGGGATGTGTCGCTATATAGAGGGTGTTATAGTTTGTATGAGATACTGAAACTACGCAAATGAAATCGCGGGGCGTCCACTAGTTGTGTCATAAAAAGTAGGTACATAACATTCTTCATTTTATGAGCTCTACATTTATAATATCTACTGGCGGCGGTACTGTTCAGTGAAATTTTCGTTGCCATGTACGCGCGTACTTTCATCAGCCGGACTGTCCGCATATCGCTCTCTCTATCATCTCACAGCGCTGAGAGTGAGACAGTTAGATCAGTGCGAAATGAGCTGGAGGTAGAAAGAAAACGGACCATAGATAGGTTCTAAATCCTAAATTGGCCTAATTGGCTAATCCATCAGTAACCTATAGAGAGACTAGAGACATTATGACGTCTTGAAAGACTCTGTGTGGAGATTATGGGCTCTGAGTAATTATCATGTATACTATAGAACATATTATTTCACTTCGAAGTCTGATACACCATAGCGGTTATGTTATACTTACCTCTATACAGCTAGGCTTTGAAGCTCTTTCATATGCAAAATATCGGAACAGTAAAAGAAACATCATTTTCATGTCCATAACCATGTGCGAAATAGACTTGGACTTTTTTATATGATAAATAAAACAGAATAAATACGCTTCACGCCTTTTAATCCCAAAGCGGGGTAGGCAGAGGCACTTGCTAAAGCCAATTCCCACGGTTCACCAAGCGTATTTAACCCAATGTGACAGGGGGTGAGCCCATCATTTATTATATGATATTTTGAATAAACATGACAATCCAAATTTGAATTGCCAGGAATGAGTTGAGAAGATTTACATATTATAAAGTGGTATATATCTAAATCTGATACAGACCATACACCTATCGGGCTGTGTACGCGGATCATTCAGTATGGTCTGCACACCTTAACAAATACGGGCACAATTAACTAGGTTTTTCCTGCTCTGACATGTGCAAAAGAAAGGGATAGCGCTTTAAGACAAGTCTACGTATGTATACTAAACGTACTATCACGCATTTTTCATACAAATACTTAGAGGGTACCACAGGGTACCTAAGTTAACGCTTTAGTTGACCGTATGTTACATGCCATGACGTGAATATTAGGTAAATATCAGTGGCGTGCACACTATATAGGCTAAAAGACACTGCCTACCTTAGTATTGTAGCTTCCCGACCTAATAGTAGAGTTATTGCTAGATCTTTTTTTGTTTTGTTATACTCACGACACAGGCTAATGTAGGTCCTGTGGTTTGTGGGTGAGTAGATAGGTAGGTACTATGTTTCGTAAAGACAAAAGTTATTATAATTATATATATAAGATAACATGGTTGTCCAATCTTATAGGAATTACTGCCTACCTTTGTCGCTAAAAGCCAGAACAACCCGTGCGCCAACTGGTAAATACTAATGGTGATGAGCCAATTATCTTGTTACTAGAGTAAAGATTCCCTAATCGGCATTTGAGCCCAGAGTGTCTATGCTAGAGGCCGCTTTAAAACTTCGCGTCGACCACCCATAGAGTACGTGGATCTGACAGACTGCGCGGCGGTTACCGACGCTGGTCTCTGCGCGCTCCTGCACACGTGTCCATCACTCCAGTACCTCTATCTGAGGAGGTGTAGCCTCGTCACTGGTGAGTTAGTTGGAGTTATTGCTACAGTGATGCTATTTTCGAACTCTCGTATAATTAAAGGTACGGAGTTTGTGACGGGAAGCGATGAGATGCAAATGGCGTTCTTTATTTCTCGTTTTCAAAATTAATTTTTCGCTGCAATTATTGTGTTAATGTGGTGGATTTAGTGTAATAATGTGCTAGTGATGAAAAATAATGTAGTGAGATTGTGAAGTAAAAGAGAGGACTCCTATTTGATCAGTTTGTTATTCCCGTATAACCCTTTAACAGGTAGAAGGTTTGTCTGTAATTAATTGATTTTAGACTTTATTTTAACGGACTAAGGTTCAAATTTAGGTGGGATCTATATTCCCTCTGCCTGGTTAAGGGATAATGTTCCACGCAGCATTGAAATTTGATGGTCCACCCTCACGTTTCAATGAGACTTGAACACGACTTTGACGACTATTATTACCTACCACGTTGCTTGTCCACACTCGACACTGGCAAAAATTATTGGCACAAGCTAATAGATTGCCATTAAAAAAAAGACTTGGATTAAAAATACCACATTATTCTTTTACCGCTACTTTTCACCGCGAAAAAGCACTGACGCTTGATAATTTTTTTCATATATTAATAGGTATATTGACAAACATTTCAGCAGGAATGTAATTAGTTTTTGATGAAATAATAGTTTTTTTAAGTTGTTGTTTAGTGCATTTTCTATCCCAATATTATGAAGAGAAAAGGTTTGATTTTTGGTTTGTTTGCTTGAATTGAATAGGCTTCGAAACTACTGGACAGATTTGAAAAAATCTTTCACCGTTCGACAGCTGCATTGTACGAGTGCAGTGTATCCGTAAGGTGTCTACACACCATAGGGAATGATCCGCTAACAGAGCCCGATGGGTTGATGACAGCGGTTTTATTTCATTTCCGTAATCGATGCTATAATATATGTCATGATCTGCATCAGATTGAGAGATAATAATGGGGAATTTTCTTTGACGTTTTTCTGACAGATTTTCTGGCGGAGAACTGTGATTACTGGCATACTTTCCAAACAAAGTTTGACAGTAATGACAGTTCTCCGGCCCTTAGAAAGTCAATCGTGTCGACAGAAGGTTATTCTTTCGAAATGCCCGAAAGCTAATAAGTACAATATATATGCTGTATGCTTCAAAGTGTTTCAATAAAAAAAATGTCTTGTAAGTAAAAACCCTTGAAAGTTTCGTTAATAGAATACACGTCTTGTAGGTATAACAGTACTACTGTATAATTAAGGCCATTGCACATTGGCTGACTGGCACCGGTTCTTAATATTCAATCCTAGCTGTGCGGCTAGGTATTACGCACGTATTCTCCGGTTCCCGTGGGAACTACGGGATAAAAAATAGTTTATAAACTTTTAGAAATAAACCAGGAGCTTTGCATGGAGGCATAATTAAGTAGGAACCTATTTAAAAATTTAGTTACTAACTACAGTGAGTGGGAAATAAGTTTTTAAGACGAAAATGTGACCCAAGTTAATATAATACTTAGCGTTCTTACTTTGCCGAAACATTTTAAAATGTACGATAAAGTGATAGGGGGGAAAACGCGAAGATAGCGCTTCGTATCCTTTACCCGTACGAACCAATGAGCGTGAATCAATCTGACAACTTGTAGTTACACTCGATTAAAAATCGTGATTTTTCGGTCACTAGATACTAACGCCATTAATTCGGGAAATCTCTTCTCCATTAGGGTTTAATTTCATTTGCTACAATGATAATTTTCCTAAAAAAAACATGTCAAAGATAGTGGGAAACGAAAGAAATGCAACTACTTTATTCTATGATCGTTCATCTTCAGACTCGTACTTTTTAACCAACTTCAAAAAGGAGGAGGAGTCTGGTTTGTTACCTCAAAACTTTAGACAGGGTGAACCGATTTGGATGATTATTTTTTTTTGTTTGAAAGCTGATGTTTCCCCTTTGGTTCCACATAAATTTTGGTCAGTTTCGACAGTGGCGTACATGGATGAAACAAGACAATTTTTATGGAGTCAAGAATACGTGTGCGTTGAAAATAGGCGCAAGTAGACGCGCACGTGTCCAAAAAATGGCTCGTACGCCGAGAGGCAGGTAGGGATTGGGTGGTGGTGGTCTTGTCCCTGTAATTTAATAACGTATATGAGTAAACCACAAATCTCATTTTTTATCAGGGATAATCCCACCACCACCCAAGCCCTACCTGCCTCTCGGCGTACGGGCCATTCTCTGGGGACGTGGGGACTTGCTTTTGCCTCTTTTCAATGAACACGTTTTCTTGACTCCATACAAATTATCTTTATCCGTCCCTGTTTTGTTGCCAACTCTCCCCCCCTCCCACAAATCTCATATATCGTCATATTTTAGTGATTAAAGTCGTTTATTTTTTTATTTAAAGTTAGTCATGTGGGTTTTTTTTTAAAGAAAACTCTTTGTCGCCAATGTGCATCCACCCCTATTCAGTACATTACGCAGGGAGACGTGTTCTAAACGTGAGAGAGTTCTAAGTGACTGATAATTTGAGAGAAAAGTTTGTTCACAAACAACTTGTGACACGTAAAGTTGCACAAAGTGTTTTATTGCGAATCTCTTTGAGTATGTAACATGAAAGTTATACGTAAGAATAGATAAAAGATATAGGTACGTTTTCTTCATACGTGCCTACTTTTACTTAGTAATCTATACATCTATACATACATATAAATAAAAATGAATCGCCGTTCGTTAGTCTGGCTAAAACTCGAGAACGGCTGAACCGAAGTGGCTAATTTTGGTATTGAATCAAACGTGGAAGTCCAGGGAAGGTTTAAAAGGTGTATTTCTTCCAATACGCGGGGTACAAGGGCGACCCAATGACAAAACAAATGTTTGCCGGGACACCTAGTTTCAAATAAAATGCTTCTCGAACGCGAGGTAGACAGAGTCACTTGCGCAGCAAATGCCCACGGTTCACCAAGCGTATTTAACCCAACGTGACAGGGCTCAGGTAGGGAACATCGCCGTTATGGCGCTCACAAACCTTGTGGTATGCGGGTTTCATCATCAATGTTATTCTTCTCCATGTGCTTTGCGTTGCGTACATATGTTCTGAACAAAAGATCCGTTGGTTTGGTACAGCCGGTTTTGAATCGACAACCCTCGGAAAGCAGGTCTAAGTAACCGACCACTAGGCCGCATACGCTGTATAGTTTTATTAAGACTGATAACCCACTTTCTTGGCCGACCGTACCTGCTCTACGCTCTTACGGCGAAGGAAAATTTTCCTAACAAAACCATATCTTACCGCAAAGTGTATGAATCCATTAGCGGTGAATATGATCCTGGGCGAAAGCGTTTTTTATCCTAGTGTTTCTTTCTGGAGTCAAACGAATTCCGAGACATTCAAACACTTTTACGCGTGTTAAAATCTAAGTCCAGTTATACAAACATTTTAACGGTTTCACAGCATCTTCCTAGGCGTTCCTTCTTCTTTCCGTGGCGTTTATTTTAACGATACATTACCTAATAATATGAGAAAGTTGCGGTTTGAAGGAACGTGGTGACCAAGATCGAAAAGGGCATGCTTCGGTGGTTTGGGCATGTGGAGAGAATGGATGAAAGTCGATTGACGAAAGATATTTATATGGCTGATGTAATGGGCCGGGTGAGTAGAGGTCGCCCCAGAAGGACATATACAGACCAGATTGGTGATGTCCTGGCCGAAGGTGTCGTGAAAAGTACTCGAAATGATATGTACATTACCTAATCCTGTTACTGTCATGTCATAAATTCTACGTGACGTCATAGAATCGCCACAGACTTCTGGAAGTCCTTGAGATTTCTCCACACAGTCTGGCCATGCGCGTTCCAAATTGATTGTAACTAAATAAAGTGAGAGACTTAATACTTACTTGGTACAGTCATGTCCGATATAAAAGGTGATTCGTAAATACCCTTTTAAGCGGAAGACTGTTTCTGTAGACATTGTCAATGCCTCCAAATCTCGATCAGCTGGTTGTGCTCATTCCGACGTTATTAAAAAAAAATGTTGCTTATAATCAAAAGTTCCAAACTTTTCATTAGGTGAACCGAGAGCTGGTGCTTCCCGTTCGGTCCCATTCATATTTGGTTCAGTTCCGACAATGTCATCCACGAAGAAAGTCTTAAAATTTTACTGGTTGAAGTCGGTTCTTTTTTAAGTTTCTTCAAAAACGGAGTATTTCTCAACTCGACCGTAAACAGAGTGTAAAAGGACTAGCAGAGAAGAGCAATGGTCTTAGAAATATTGTTGAGCTATACTGCCGTCATATGAGGAAAAGGCGGAACTTATATTTGTTTTCATGGGACTATGTGTTTTATTAGTTAGAATTAGTCTGGTAATAAGGCACATATTGCCATGAGAATCAATGTAAAGTTACGCCCTTTCTTCGTATGAAGGCAGGATATATGGCTGGTATATTTTGTATGGAGATGAAAACATTTTTTTGCGTTTCCCTGTATTGTCGCCATTGTAAAAATTGTTCATATTGATGAGCCCAACAACGTTTCTAAGACCATTGCACGGGGTCCTTTTCTCGCAGTAGGTATATGCTATTTAGCGGATTAATTGGTCGTTTATGAACCGATTTTGATGATTTCTTTTTGTTGGAATGATGAGATATTTCCAAGGTGGTCTTCATGATAAGGGAATCACGTTTTGATGATTGCAAACCCGATATATCGAGGGGAACTATAAAAATCATATATGCGGGCGACTAGAATTTAATTTCTTTGAATTTATTATTTAAATAAATTGAACGAAAAGGTTGATTTCTTTTTCGTCCCCACCGGATTGAAAGAATATATTCTCAGACTTGACTGTACCTATACACTCATAGACTTCTATTTAATGTCTTTCGAGCTCTGTCCGTCTATGCTCAATCAATTAAGTAATTACTGACAAATACAATTTGCTAACGTTGAATCCGAAATATTCTTGGTAAAATCAAAAGAAGACAGTTATTGATGTAGAGCTATGTACGTAACTTATTTACGTTGTACTAGCTGACCTGGCAAACGTTGTTTTACAAATGTATATATTTTTTAACCATTAATCAAACAAATGCTATTATATTGCCACTTGACCAATACTTACTTTGAACCTTATTGAATGTCTTCACTGGAATTATCTAAAGATTTCAGAAAAGACATCACATAAGGCCTTGCCTATTTAAACAGTAAACAATAAATTCACCAAATCTAGCTTTACAATTAAAAGCTAGATTTTATAATAAACTTCACCCGGGTTTATGTGATGGAGTCGGTAATTAGAATAACAAACGTCAATAGACTACAAAATCCATCAGAAAAACACCTAAACTTGTCTCATTAAGGGTTAATTTGGTTCCCGTGTGATTTTTTTCAAAATTCTGTCGTATTTAAGCTTTGCCCTAAGGTGCCATGCCGAATTTCAGGTCTCTAACTTCTTCGGCTTAGACTTTTCATCCAAACAATTCTTCCCGATATATTTCGTTCGTTATATTTCGTTAGTTACTCTCTCTCTACAGGTCTACTAAAACTGGTTCCTCTGTATTCGACACACAACTGACAATTTAAACTAAGCTTGGTGTAATGTCGGAATAGGTAAACCGCGGTTTATTGGTAAAGCTGCTAGTATCAGAATTGAACTCGTGCGAAGCCGGGCCGGGCCGCTAGTTTCAAACGAAACAAACTGTGAACACCATTCTCGACCCTTTGAAATTATCTGCCTTGTACTATAATAAGATTTTGAACATAATTTGGACAGAGAATTTGATGAACAAGATAATGAAGTGTAATGAAGAAGACATTTCATTATTTCAAGCACATTAAGATATTAAAATAGATACCAACTCGCACACGCCCCCTCTCGATCACGGAGAGGGTAAACAGAGGTTTTGCTTTTAAGTAAATTGAGCTAAATATTCCTAAAAAATCCTTGGTACGGTAGTTCAATGTATACTAGCCAAGTTAAAAATAAGAAGACCGCTGTACTGACAATATTTGCTGGATGTAACAAAAATAATGAGGGATGGTACATGTTTGCTATCTCGGTTTCATATTTTCGCTTAATAATATGTTTTTTGGTGGATACGTACTGTGTAAATAGGTTTGTTTGTAAACACGCTGAGGGTCGTTGTAGGATATTATCTGTTTCCTCCGGTTTATTTTAGTTCAGTTCTATAATCTTTTTCGTTTGCGGTTTCTTTATTCGGTTGAGCATATATGTTTTAACCGACTTCAAAAAAAAGGAGGAGGTTCTCAATTCGTCTGTATTTTTTTATATTTGTTACTTCAGAACTTTCGCCTGGGTGAACCGATTTGGATGTTTTTTTTAATTGGAAAGCTGGTGCTTCCTGTTTGGTTCCATAAAAATTTGGTTCAGTTCTGTCAACGGTATCCACGAGAAAATCACATATAGGTATGTCAAATTTTACTGTCTTTCTTTTATCTTTAAGTTATTGTCACTATGAACAAGCGTTTGTCCACCATCCTGCCTGATGTTAAGCAGCGATGTAGTCTACAATGGAGCACACATGTTCATAAGATACCTATTCACCCGCGTTAGATTAAACGCGAGCAATCTACTTTTGAGGGAGAACTCAAAGGTTTTTTTTATAGAACACTTTATTGCACTAAAAGCATAAACAGTTAACTTAATACAAAAAAACACACTCCACGCCTTTTGATCCCAATGCGGGGTAGGCAGAGGCATTTGCTAAGCAAATGCCCACGGTTCACCAAGCGCATTTAACCCAACGTGACAGGGGATGAGCCCATCACCGTTATAGGTTTCACACACCTTGTGGCGTGCGGGTTTCATCACGATGTTGTCCTTCACTGTACGAGCGTTGAGTTCTGGCTACATAGGCTCTGAAAAATATAACATAATACCCAAGTATTATTTTTTTTGGGATTAAATGGCGTACTATGAATAATCATATTTATTTTATTCTGTACGAGATAGTCTTATAAAATCGGAGAGTATTCTTCTTCTTGTATATAAAAATGAATTGCTGTTCGTTAGTCTGGCTAAAACTAGAGAACGACTGGCCGGATTTGGCTCTTTTTGGTCTTGAATTATTCGCGGAAGTCCAGGGAAGGTTTAAAAGGTGTATTTCATCTAATAAACGAGGTACAAAGGAGACTTCCTATGGCAAAACAAATGTTTGCCGAGACAGCTAGTTAAGAAATAAAATAAAAAAGAATTGAACTAATGTATTCAAATTATTAGAATAAATAAAACAACTATGTATGCGTTTGCCGCTGTAATGCCAGCTGGCTTGTCCCCCTGGAATCCTTGCGCTATGTGTGCGGTTTCTGTATCTGCGCTCCTCAACCGCTAAACCGTTTTCCGAAGAGACAATGTTGCAGCACAATGGACCTGTTACAAAAAGGCTCGTATTCTGAAACAATAGTCAATACTCATGTGTCTCTTGACTACAGTTTGTCTCTGTTAAACGTACGCGATTAGAGCGAGACCGACGTGAAATGAGCGGAAATCTGTGTCTGGGGAGTTTTAGAATACGGGGATGTAATATTGGAACTAAATTGTTCAATTTGTTCAGGAACTAGTGGACTGCCTGTGACTTGGTTCTCGTGGATGAAGTGCTAATTCACGAAACAATTATTTACTACTAGTGGACCCCCCGCGATTTCATTCGCGTACCTACTTTCATTATTAATGTTTTTCTCATATAAACTTCTACCCTTAGGAAATGCCAAAAAAATCCTTAATTATCTCAGGTAAACATCATAAAAGGAACCCCGGTGCAAATTTCAGATTTCTAGGGTTGGACTGGGCGTTGGTGAGTCAATGATAAATGAGTGAGTCAGCACTTTGAGTTTTATGTAGGAAAACTTGTCCCAACTTCTTTCCCCAGTCGGATTTATCCAAAAACACACTCAACAAGGACCGATGAACCTTTTTTTGTTGACGAAGAGAAATCCTCATGGACACCACGCCGCTATGGGGTGGGCGACCGGGTAGTGTCATACTCCTACTGACTAAAACCCCCCCGATGGTCTTCAGTTATCGCTGGTGCTGGGCGGGTTGTGGGCCCGCCCGTTGAGAGGATGATCTTCAGTCAGATCCCACCCAATGAGCGACCAGAGTGTGTGGGCTCCTCAGTAGCCGAGAAAAAAAAAGTACACTTCACGCCTTTTAATCCCAAAGTGGGGCCGGCAAGAACTTATTTTTTTTAGTATATAGAGTGTAAAAGGACTCCAAGCCATGGTCTTACAAACGTTGTGGGGCTCGTCAATAGTAACAACTTTTACTATGGCGACAATGAGGAAAAAAATTCAAATTATGTCACGTCCCGAAGCAAAAATTTTAGTATTTAGTACGGAGTAAAATTTCTTTTTGTGTTTTCCTGCATTGTCGGCATAGTAAAAGTTGTTCATATTTTCATATGATATGTGCGTGAAAGGTGTAACTGCAGAGATGACGAATGATAGAGATGAATGGCGAAAAGAAACGTGTTGCGCCGACCCCACCTATTGTGGGATAAGGGCAGGAAAATGATGATGATGATTTTGACTAGCCCAACAACGTTTCTAAGACCATAGTCAATACACGTCCTTTTACATGCTGTAGGTATCCTTTCACTGACTTCTCTGTAAACTTCCAGACGCCGGTGTGCGATGGGTGCCTTCATACTGCGCGCTGAAGGAGCTCAGCGTCTCCGACTGCACTGGAGTCACGGACTTCGGACTCTACGAGCTTGCGAAGCTGGGCCCGGCGCTGCGGTACCTCTCCGTCGCCAAGTGTACTCAGGTTAGTATAGTCAAAGTTTAGATCAAGGCCAAAGGTCAAGGACAAGACAAATTAATATACACATATTGTGTGCGTCAGGATGGCTGGACCATGTTGCATTTTTCAGTAATTCTTTACACGAAAAGTTAGTACCAGCATGGTACTAGTTGGTACCTATCGTACAATAGTTGGTACCTACGTAAAAAGAGAATAAATAGCATTTACAAGTGGCCCGCCATTCTGACGTCAGGATGGCTGGACCATGATGGAGTTAGCCTAGTTACGGTAACTTTGGGGGGGAAAATAGGTGTGAATCAGTTAGCCTATAGTTGGTACCTTCGCAAAATATCAATTTTATCCCTCTAGCCCCGTTAACACTAAAGTTATAGACATTTTAGTAAAAAATGTCCTTAGCAACCATTTTTATTGTAATATTTAGTTAAGTACAAAGCATTTGCGAGGTTTCTTTACATAAACCGATAGTTCCTACATAGGAGTAGTTAGTACCTATCGTCAAATCATTGGTACTTACGTATAATTAGAATAAATAGCATTTATTTATTCTGACGTCAGGATGGCTGGACCATGGTGGAGTTAGCCAAGTTACGGCAACTTTGGGGGAGAAAATAGGTGTGAATAAGTTAGCCTATAGTTGGTACCTTCACAAAATATCAATTTCATCCCTCTAGCCCCAGTAACACTAAAGTTATAGCCATTTTAGTATAAAATGTCCTTAGCAACCATATTTTTTTAAATATTCAGTGAATTACTAAACATTTACTAGGTTTCTTTACATAAACCGATAGTTCCTACATAGGAGTAGTTAGTACCTATCGTCAAAACATTGGTACTTACGTATAATTAGAATAAATAGCATTTATTTATTTTGACGTCAGGATGGCTGGAACATGGTGGAGTTAGCCAAGTTATCTCAACTTTGAGGGGGAAAATAGGTCTGAATCAGATAGCATAGAGTTGGTACCTTCGCAAAATATCAATTTATCCCTCTAGCCCCATTAACACTAAAGTTATAGCCATTTTAGTAAAAAAAATACTTCAACCATTTTTATTTAAATATTCAGGTAATTACACAGCATTTACGAGGTTTCTTTACGTAAACCGATAGTTCCTATATAGGAGTAGTTAGTACCTATCGTCAAATCATTGGTACTTACGTATTATTAGGATAAATAGCATTTATTTCATTCCATCCATCCCATCAATATTCAACCCAAAAATTCTTATACAGAAAATATTGTCCCTTACTCAAACTTCTCTATATTTTACGTCAGTTTTGGATTGAAAGTTTAATTGATTTTGATCTGAGTTGGTATCACTTTGGAATAGTTGTATAAAATACCGAGTTAAATAGTAAAACCTTGTATACGTGAAAAGAATTGTAAAGACCTGTTTACACGTGCGGCCTGAATAATAAATAAAAGTAATATTTACATAGGCCAACCAAATTTATATACATAAACCCCCTTACCAATAAACGTCTTTTTACTTACACAACTGTTATTACAGGTCTACTTGAACTGGTTATTCCATATTTGACATACAACTGACAAGTTAAGTTGAGCTTTGTGTATCTTCGAAATAGCAATTCCGCCATTATTGGTAAGGCCCTATATCTACACATCAATATTAATTACTAAGGCACTTATTTAAGTACATGTCAACAACTAACAAGAGTTTTTTTCATTTGTGAAAGAAGTCAAATTACATACTCGGTGTAAAAAGACCGTGGAAACGTTTTTCTGCTTTTCAAAATTAACAACTTTTAAAAACTGGAAAAATAATTCTTCAGAATTGAATATTTTACAGAATTGTAGCTAGGTATAGTAAAAGTTGTTCATTTTGACGAGCGCAATAAGTTTCTAAGGTCACTGGTAGAGAGTTTTATTTATACTGAATATTTAGTTGAAATCTGTTTAGTAGGAATAAGATACCACCGTCATTTTTTTTCCTGTCAAAAAAGAACGAAGTCTTCAAATATATGTTCGATATTAATCGTTTTTTTAATCGTTATTGAATACTGCGTGTAAAAGGACCCCGAACAATGGCCTTAGAAACGTTGTTACGTGCATAAATGCGTCTGAGGTCCAGTTGGTCGGATACTTGACTTGCAACCGGGAGGTCGCGGGTTCGAGTCCGGCTACTGGATGTTGAAGATTGGTACACCCAATGGGACTCTTTTTCAGAGCCTATGTACGCAACGCAACGCTCGTACGTGAAGGACAACATCGTGATGAAACCCGCACACCACAAGGTGTGTGAACCCTATAACGGCGATGGCTCACCCCCTGTCACGTTGGGTTAAATACGCTTGGTGAACCGTGGGCGCTTGCTTAGCAAGCGCCTCTGCCTACCCCGCTTTGGGATTAAAAGGCGTGAAGTGTATTTATTTTTATTTTATTTGTTATTATTCAGGCCGTACGTGTAAACAGGTCTTTACAATTCTTTTCACGTATACAGGGTCTTACTATTTAACTCGGTATTTTATACAATTATTCCAAAGTGTCTATCTGATTCAGACCTATTTCCCCCCTCAAAGTTGAGATAACTTGGCTAACTCCACCATGGTCCAGCCATCCTGACGTCAGAATAAATAAATGCTATTTATTCTAAGTATACGTAAGTACCAATGTTTTGACGATAGGTACTAACTACTCCTATGTAGGAACTATCGGTTTACGTAAAGAAACCTCGCAAATGGTTTGTACTTAGCTGAATATTTCAATAAAAATGGTTGCTAAGGACATTTTTTACTAAAATGGCTATAACTTTAGTGTTAATGGGGCTAGAGGAATAAAATTGATATTTTGCGAAGGTACCAACTCTATGCTATCTGATTCAGACCTTTTTCCCCCCTCAATGTTAAGATAACTTGGCTAACTCCACCATGGTCCAGCCATCCTGACGTCAGAATAAATAAATGCTATTTATTCTAATTATACGTAAGCACCAATGTTTTGACGATAGGTACTAACTACTCCTATGTGTGAACTATCGGTTTATGTAAAGAAACCTCGCAAATGCTTTGTACTTAACTAAATATTACAATAAAAATGGTTGCTAAGGACATTTTTTACTAAAATGTCTATAACTTTAGTGTTAACGGGGCTAGAGGGATAAAATTGATATTTTGCGAAGGTACCAACTATAGGCTAACTGATTCACACCTATTTCCCCCCCAAAGTTACCGTAACTAGGCTAACTCCACCATGGTCCAGCCATCCTGACGTCAGAATGGCGGGGCACTTGTAAATGCTATTTATTCTCTTTTTACGTAGGTACCAACTATTCTACGATAGGTACCAACTAGTACCATGCTGGTACTAACTTTTCGTGTAAGGAATTACTGAAAAATGCAACATGGTCCAGC
>SJJU01012606.1:0-18406 GCA_012932125.1 Conopomorpha cramerella
AATACAACATATCAAAAGTGTCTAGGGATCAAGTACATTTTAGAAGATTGCAATCAAGAATATATTTTACAAAAACTGAATTATTTCATAATTTATTCAAAATGTGGTGATAAGTCATTGATACAGGCATGGGGTATTAGGTAGGAGACAAATCCAGAAGATTAGATTTGATTTAAATAAATTAGATTTTTTTAGAGCTAAAAATGTTCTTGATCCCTAGACACTTTTATGTGTGTAGAATACATGTGCCACCACCCCAGCCCAAGATTTCCTGTCGTGGGGGTCGTAAGAAGCGACCGAAGGAATTCTACAGAGGACGGGCAGAAGCTCTCTCTGTGAGTTAAACCACAACCTCACTGCGATCGCCAACCGTGCGTGGCGAATATTGGCATTTACCTGGAAATTATTGGGGATGGCCCTCGAACAGCAGTGGACGTTATGTGTCTGATGACGATAATGTTTGGTTCTTTTTTGTTGAAATGTATCATTAAAAGTCAAAAATCTGTACACCAATAGACGATGCGTGACATGTCGCTTACGTCACTGCCACTTTTATTCTTGTTAATAATAGTCATGACAATAAAAAAATTGGAAAATTTCAAATTCAGAGGTTCAATTTAAATCAATTATTTCCTTCGTTATGCTTTGTAGGGGATTGAAATGTGTTGATTCACAACATCATTATACTACAAAGTAACATACATAAAATCATATTATTATGTATGTATGTAGTCATAATTGATAACTACGTAGGTACAGTTGCTAGTAAAAAACATGTATGAACTAACTTAGTAACATTTCAAATCCATTTTCTGTTAATATACTTAACGTTTGCTACTTTGATATAAGAACTATTTCAGTGCGGTATCTTTTTTTTCGTAGGGGAAATCCGTTATGGATGCTCAGTTGCCCAGGGGAGAAACTGGGTTATGTCTGACTCTCACCAACTAAAACCCCTCCGGTGGTCGTAGACGGTGCGTGTCGGGTGACTCCGGGATCTCCCATCTGGTCCTGCAGGACTCGCCTAGACCACATACGCAACACCATAACATTTCTATCAATTCTTTATAAGAATATGCCTTTGAAATGTTAATATGTGCTGATGTTTACGCACCTGACTGTACCTATCTGGCTCCGTACCACGAGTGCTGTTGATTACGCCGTGTGACAGTGACAGTGCTATGCCACTCATCTAGCGCTATCTCTGTCGTACAACGAGAATAATATTGCAAAAAAACTTCATAGTACGGGGGCTCTGGTAGCAGGTTTTCCCAGAAAGGCAGTATACATCGATTGATGGTGATAAGCAGATTGTGATACGAAATCGTCGTTTTAATTAGGTGTAATCAAAAAATGATAAAACATTGACTAACCAGGTGACGTATATCAATATTGACTGCCCCTTTAGCAAAGCTCCAAGAAAGAAATGAGCCTGACCCTAGCACGAACAAATACGCGCTCTGATTGGCTGTTATGTCACGCTTTGTGCGACTCAACTAGTTTCAACAAATCACAGCGCGTTATATGTCTTGTCACTTATTTCTTGGAACTCTGTGCTAAGGGGGCTGGCAGTGTGATTGGTTGAAACCAGCTGAGCCGCACGATGTGTGACATAGCAGCCAATCACAGCGCGTTTGTTCTATGTCGTGTCGTTTTTGACGTCCTTGCTAGGGCTTCTGGGCCCTTTTTCACGGTAAAAAACTTGTACTACAAGAGGGTAACCATAGTAACACTTGTAAATCTACCCTTGAACATAGGTTGCGTGAAAGTGAAATTGCAAGATTGGCTCTTAACTCTAGAATATGCTGATGTTGAACTGCTACTTAAATATGTGGCTTAGTTTTACAGTAGAATACATAAATAAGACATACATATGTTACTCTATATTTAAATTAATACATACTCACAGATGTACAAAACTAATTTAAAATTACATTATGAAGTAAGATTATTTTATATTATCTGTTAATGTTATTTAGAATCATGTCACTGAGGAAGAAAGGAGTCTTTTAATACAGGTATTTTATACTTAAAAAAGGACTCCATGTCATATTTTGTAATATTTTGCGTGAAATAAAACATTTTCATTTTCAAATCGTTTTTTTTTTCACAGGTTTCTGTTTCATGAAACTACACAAGCTACAAGAACTGTGTTGGTAAACAAGAAGTAAGACAAATAAAATGTCAACTTCAAACAAAATACAAGTTCTTGTTCAGTACTTGACTTGTAACCGGGAGGTCGCGGATTCGAGTCCGGCAACTGGACGTGTAACAATGGGACTCTTTTTCAGAGCCTATGTACGCAACGCAACGCTCGTACTGTGAAGGACAACATCGTGATGAAACCCGAACACCACAAGGTGTGTGAACCCTATAACGGCGATGGGCTCACCCCCTGTCACGTTGGGTTAAATACGCTTAGTGAACCGTGGGCGTTTGCTTTAGCAAGTGCCTCTGCCTACCCCGCTTTGGGATTAAAAAACCAGTACTACTTTACCTTATATCTTAAGCTGACGTTTATCAAGATATATACTCTGCGATACGCGCTATTTAAGTTATTCGCGGTGTAAATGCCTAGACATCGAAATCAAACGGAATTCCCCTGATAAATTACTAAATCCAGGATTGAACTAGCGGCGACCTATTTATCACTAGCCAGAAGCTATACACATTTAGAATATTCAGTAAGCCATAGTCGGCTTCCATTAGTACCAGTAAGCCTTATGGCCCGTATTCTGAAATATTCTCAGTACTCAAGTGATGCTTAAGTGTAGTATGTCTGTTCTACGCAAACACGCTCGTAGCGAGGCAAACTTTACTTAACACATTGGCGGACAGTAAAACAGACAAGACAATAATAATAATAAATTTTATTTAATAAAGATACGCACAACATTAAATAAGAAAGTACAAATGACAAACAATAAAAGGAACAACAGTTAAACAACATAATTGTATAGAAGAAAGTTTACAGAAATGTATGTGTATGAAACAATAGGGTAAAGTAGTCACACTGATGTTGTTTTTTTTTTAAAAAAGATATTACGGAATCTTAAAAAATCGTATGGGCGGGCGACTATTACAGGTTGAGGTAGATTAAATTTTCTTTAAATAAAAAAATAATAAATACACTTCACGCCTTTCAATCCCAAAGCGGGGTAAAAAGAGGCATTTACTATGCAACTGCCCACCACCGGTTCACCAAGCGTATTTAATCCAACGTGACAGGGGGTGAGCCCATCGCCGTTAAAGGATTCACACACCTAGTGGTGTGCAGGTTTCATCATGATGTTGTTCTTCACCGTGCGAGCATTGCGATGTGGTCATAAGCCCTGAAAAAGAGTACCACTGGTACACGTCCAGTAGCCGGACTCGAACCCGCAACCTCCCGGTTGCTAGTCAAGTATCCGACCAACTGGACCACAGACCTTCTTAAAGATTTTTTTTAACCCCCGACGCAAAAACACGGTGTTACAAGTTTGACGTGCGTATCTGTGTGTCTGGTCTGTGACGTGGTAGCTCCTAAACGAATGAACCGATTTTAATGCGATTTTCTTTGTTGGAAAGCTGAATTAATCGAGCATGTTCTTAACTAAGATTATTCATCGATATCTGTTCACCCACTCAAAAGTTATGGGGGTTGAAAGTGGGGTTGAAAAATTTAACTTGAATGAATGTGGGGTATCAAATGAAAGAGCACGACATGTATAATTAGAAGCTGTTTGTTAAAAGAAAATTGGATAATTTGTTCAAAAGTTATGAGGCTTGAGAGTGGGGAAAAAAGTCGACTCTATACAAATATGTTCAAGTGGGGTATCGAATGAAAGGGCAAGACACGAACATTTAAAATCGGATGTATTTTAAATTTACAATTTAAATGTTATTCTTTAAAATTATTAGAAAACTCTTCATTGACCCAATTCGCTCAGCCGTTGCGTGTGTCACTCCTGAAAGATGTAATCCACATCACGCCATCGTCGATGCGGCGATCGTCCCATTATCCCATCACACGAGGAAAATGCAGTCAACGCGGAAATACCGATATAGAATAGGCATTACGTACTGCGGCACGATAATGCTAAGAACACACGTAATTTGTACAGACCGTTCACAGATATTTTACCTTTGACAGACGCCATTATTACACACATCAAAAGTGTCTAGGGATTAAGAACATTTTTAACTCTAAAAGAAATCTAATCTTCTGCATTGGTCTCCTACCTAATTCCCCATGCCTGTATCAATGACATATCACCACATTTTGAATAAATTATGAATTAATTCAGTTTTTGTAAAACATATTCCTGATTGAAATCTTCTAAAATGTACTTGATCCCTAGACACTTTTGATGTGTGTATACGCCAGCGACTTCTGGCTGTAACAGCCAGAGGTAAACTGTCTGTGAACGGACTTTACTAAGCGAGCGTACAGCGTAAGGCCTATTCTGAAACGTGAACTACTTAAGTATGTTTTTTGCTTTGTCTCATTCTAATGGCAAGTGTCAAAAAGAGCACATAAACATTGGTTTTTCTCTCAAAATATGGAACTATCACAGACCAAACCAGATATACTTATCTTTTAATATTAGTAATGGCTGTGGTAAGGGGGGTAATGCGAACCAAAAGTTCGACTAAATCGTTTACGTTACACACTACATTTATTTGAAACTTTTCGTCTAACAATTATTAATTAAGCTTTTATAGCTTTAAACAGTTTTAACCTAGTTTTGAGCGCCTGAAATTATAATTAGTTAATATTCAGCAAACACGCGTCAATAGACCCTGGACGGGTTGAAATTTAAAATGAAATTTGACGTAGCGTATTATTTTTTCTTTTTCCTTTCTTGGCTCTTATGTTCAGCTTTAAAGCCGACAATTCTGCCACAAACAATTTAGTTCTCATCGTGTTCAAGTTATAGTATAGTCAATAGTCAAAGTCGTGTCAAAAACACATTAAAATGTGAGGGTGGACCATCACATTTCAATGCTGCGTGGAACATTATACGGGAATAACAAATTGATCAAATAGGAGTCCTCTCCTTCACTTCTTACTCTCACTACATTATTTTTCATCACCAGCACATTATTACACTAAATCCACCACATTAACACAATAATTGCAGCGAAAAATTAATTTTGAAAATGAGAAATAAAGAACGCCATTTGCATCTTTTCGCTTCCCGTCACAAAGTCCGTAGCGTATTATCTTTGGGTATAAAGATCATTTTTTTTTAAACTTGACATGAGCATTGACGTTGACGAATTTTCTTTGACGTTTTTCTGACAAATTTTTGGTCGGAGAGCTGTCATTATTGTCAAACTTTGTTTGGAAAGTATGACAATAATGACAGTTTGCTGACAAGATTGCTGCGGTTTCAGAACAAAATCAACTAGATTTGCAATACTAAACTGATGTTTACAATAAAACGAGACAACAATATGAAAAACACGCAGGAGTGAAAGAGTAAGAGACAATATCTTCTGTCCCTTACTGCGTAATTCATCAATCAAATTAGTAGTAAAAGTGACATTCATTGTTTATCAGAGACCAAAAACAACTAGACCTGCAATCCTAAACTAACGTTTAATATAAAACGAGACAACGATATTCAAAATATGCAGGAGTGAAAGAGTAAGAGACAATATCTTCTGCTCCTTACTGCGTATGATGGTAAATCTGAATCCAAACTGTCAAATTAGTAGTAAAAGTGACAGTTTCGATCCAGAAGTACATCATTTCCATACATTTTGGTGGAAAAGAGACAGGCTTGAAATAGAGTTGTGTTTGGTCTAAAGCCGCGGTCTATTATTATTATTATTGCCTACTGTGACAATCCGAACCGACTATGATGTAATGAGTAATGTTGGCATTAAGTTGATACAAAAAATCATTTTACATACGCATGTAACACGAGCAAAAAAAATGAAGCGTGGATTATAACGAGCGAGGGTTAAATACGCTTGGTGAACCGTGGGCATTTGCTTATTAAGCAAGTGCCTCTGCCTACCCCGCTTTGGGATTAAAAGGCGTGAAGTGTATTTTATAACGAGCCTTTCAAGTTAATCGGATGTGGTCCGGAAACTGCAAAGTAATTTGTTTAGAAATAAATTGACTTAATCATCATTCATCATCATCATCAGCCCCATAACGTCCACTGCTGGGCGAGGGCCTCCCCCAATGAGATCCGTCATTTGGGGTGAAATGCCAGTAATCGCCACGCTTGGCAGGCGGGTTGGCGATCGCAGTGGTGATTTAACTCACAGAGAGCGCTGCTGCCCGTCCTCCCCTCGGTCGTCTCTTACGACCCCCATGACGGGAAAAGCTGGGCTGGGGTGGTGACACATGTATTCTATTCGCCGTCACCACACGGCTAGTCATCATTACATAATCATCATTACATAGTATAAAACAAAGTTGCTTTCCTTCTGTCTGTCCCTATGTATGTTTAGATCTTTAAAACTACGCAACGGATTTTCATGCGATTTTCTTTACTAGATAGAGTGATGCCTGATGAAGGTTTATATGTAGAGGTACAATACGTACATACTGCGTGTAGCAATAGTCTTAGAAACGTTGTTTAACTAGTCAATATAAACAACTTTTACTATGGCAACGATCCAAACGATCGAAACGATCCATACAAAATGGACCCTTTTTGCCTCCGAAAATAAAATTTTGTATGGCGATCTAAAAATAATTTGAATTTTTCATAGTTAAAATTGTTCACATTGACGAGCCGAACAAAGTTTCTAAGAGTCTTGCTCAGAGTGTCACCTATAAGTTGATGAAAACGGACATAAATTATTTTTTTTCGAAGCTCTTTCTCGTATTACAGACTCCATCCCTGTACAAATATTGTGCTCTGCGAATGAATCGTAAGATTCGTATGGAAAATCATGCCTACATACATACAAAGTTGCAGAAGATACATCACTCATAGAATATCAAATATAACATACTAGCTTTCCGCTCGCGGCTTCGCCCGCGTGGACTTCGGCTATATTGCGATATAAAGGAATATTTTTGTTTTCCCTCGGAGATATCTTTTTTTTTTCGGGATAAAAAGTACCCTATTATTTAAACGGGACTTCTAATTATACGTCTGCAAAATTTCAAAACAATCGGTTCAGTAGTTACGGCGTGAAAGCGGAACAAACAAACTCACTTTCCCATTTATAATATTAGTAAGATTGATCCATTACCTCAGACCAGAAACAAATAAACTTGCAATCCTAAAAAATAGAATAAATATATAATAAAAAATAAAATAAAACAAAACCAGACAACGATATGAAAAACATGCAGGACTGAAAGAGTAAAAAGACTTAGGGGACTTTGTGACGGGAAGCAATGAGATGCAAATGGCGTTATTTATTTCTCATTTTCAAAATTAATTTTTCGCTGCAATGACTGTGTTAATGTGGTGGATTTAGTGTAATAATGTGCTGGTGATGAAAAATAATGTAGTGAGAGTGTGAAGTAAAGGAGAGGACTCCCATTTGATCAATTTGTTATTCCCGTATAATGTTCCACGCAGCATTGAAATGTGACGGTCCACCCTCACGTTTCAATGAGACTTTGACACGACTTTGACGATTGACGACTACCTTTTTACCACGTTGCTTATCCACACTCGACACTGGCAAAAATTATTGGCACAAGCTAATATATTGCCATTTAAAAAAGACTTACTGCGTACCAGGGTAACTCTGGATCCAAAACTGTCAAATTAGAAGTAAAAGTGACAGTTTGGAAGCATAAGTACATCATTTTCCATACAATTTGGTGTGCAGAGTAAATTGCAAACGATATCAATCCTACGGGGTAACGCGGCAAGTGTATTGGGAGCGTTTGAACCCAGTAGTAGACTATAGTGGTATGTTGGTTGTAAGTTATAAATGACGAAACATGCTGTGGATGCCTTGTCTGTTTAGATGCATAAGTATTTTGACGAAACATATGGTGGATACTGTTTGTAATTTATATTTGATATTTTTTTCATAACTTTTTATTTTTGTTTGTTTTGGTAAATAATGTTATTTGTTTTTTTTTTAGTTTTTTACTTTGATTTAATCTTTTTTATCTATTATAAGTATTATTGAATTACAAACTGACATGTAAACCAGGTACTTTACTATTGCGATAATTTTCCTCATACCGTAGTGGGAAAATGTAATTGGAGATGGTTACTTTACATTGTGGTAGTTGTTCCGTGGTCGGTATCAACCCTCGTACCACGAGACCTTAAAGTAATATTGCTTACGTTGTGTGACAGTGACAGTATTATTCCACCCGTCTAGCGTTATCCCTGTCACACAGCGATAACAACATTACTATAAGACCTCATGGTATGGGGGAAGGACGTCAAAGCTCTTTAGTTTGCTTCAAAGACAACATAGTTAGGCTAACTAAGTGATGTTCACCCTATAGGTAGTTTGTTTATGTGCTGCGAGCTCCATCAATCAATCAATCAATGTCAATACATAATATAAGTCGCCTCCCGCTGACTGTCCCTATGTTATGCTTAGGTAGAATCAGGGCAGCGTTCGCTCAAATGTATATGTATGCTTAGGTCTTTAAAACTACGCGGAACGGATTTTCATGCGGTTTCCTTCAATAGATGCACAGATTCTCAGGTAATGTTTATATGTTTAATGCATGCCTATAATCGCAGAGAAACAGTGTTAATAATGAATGTGTAAAGGCAAAACGACGTTTGACGTGTCTGCTAGTTTAGCAAAAGGTACTAATATATCGCAGGAATATTATAAAGACGAAAGTTTGTGAGTGTGTGAGTGGAGGTTTATCGGAAATTTTCAAACTTCAACAATGTAGATGTCGCTAGTTGTTGTCGCTACGTTGACTTCTGTCAGTTATATTTTAGAACGTTTTTTTTTTATTTGGGTAAGTTATTCAAACTTCAGACACATTTGTAACATGTAAACAAGCATTAAAAATGATTAACTGTCACCTTCAATACTGACTGTAAGAAGTTAGTCATTTTGATGACATTAATCCCCCTTAATACAGCTAGCGCCATCTGTCATAACTAAGAGAAGAAGATTCCCGATTAACTAATTGCAATGGGGAGTTTTCTAAAAAAAACATTCTGTCAAAAATAATGGAAAAGGAAAGGAAAACAAAGCAAAATAGAACACGGACAAATAGACAAGTCATAGAGCAACTAACTTAGTCATTGTTCGTCTTTGAACTCTTAAAACTCCTTAGACCTCATTTCAGGACACGCGGCGCGTCCTGTCGGGCATCAGCACATTTTAAATTAATTGACCGACAAAAACAATGGCTAATAATAATAATCATAATTTATATCAGGCAACAAAAGATACCTTTATAGGTATCGGACCAAAAAAACAAATAAAATACAATACGAAACAAAGACAAATGGCTACTATACATAAACAAAATTATACTACTTAAAAACTGTCATTCTTTCTGCACATCACGTGTATTTTCCACTGCAATTTTCCTCGGAAAAGCCGAAACACTACACCCGTGGAAACTTACACCACAAACGATTTAAAATCGTCATGACGCGAGCCAAATCCTACGACTTCTTCAGAACGTATCGCTGCACATCTATCTCCTTTATCAGAAAACTCAGGCGAGAGACGTACAGCAACGTTTCGGCTTCAGCGTGGAGCCGAGCGGAGTGGTGCCACACGTATTGCGGGACGCAGCGTGGTGACGGCTCTGCCTCTCCACCAGGACAAAGCCATCTTCATCCACCATGCGCTTGTTGAGGGCAGGAGCAGTAGTCGTTAGCTCAGCGGCTGCGGAGCGCGCGGGCTCGCAGGGACCGGGGCGGGGGTTCGGAAGCGGCGGCGGTCTTGGGGGGTTGGACTGATTCCTGTGCGCTGTGTCTTGGATGACGGGCATGCCAGGAACCCACTCAGGAGCCGTGGGACGCAGTGGCTTCGTGATATCACTAGACAGCTGAACGTGTTTGTCCGAGAGGTTAACAACCTGCATCGTAACTGGGTCAGTTACATTCATGTTGATAGCGCTGAGTTGCGAAGTATCCGATTGCCGGTGACGCACGCGCTTTCGAGGCGGTGACACGACGCTCAATGCAGCGTCAGCACTTCTAGGACGTCACATCGCACTGGAGCTCTGCGCTGACACGTTCCGATGCTTCAAGTTTAGCCCGGATCTCGGTAATGTTGGACTTCAGCAACTGAATAAAATATCCTTTAACAGTGACGTCACATCGACATGGACGAATGTCTTTGGCGGCAGTTGGCTGAGGTCCCGCTTCACTAACATTGGGATTTCGTCAGGGTCGGTTCCTTCAAGGCCCTGAAGATATCCTGAAGGTTATCCGCCCTCCTAGAAGCGAGGCGCACGCTGGTGATGGCAGGTGTTTCGGCGAGGTACTTCATCGCGACAATAATCTCAGTGTCCATGTAGCTGGACGAACAGATCTGCTCAGGCTGAGCTCGTCCATCACATCCAGCTTGTTCTGCACGAAGGCCAGCAGCTAGTGCACCAGTACAGAGTTGGAGCGTTTCGCCGCGGACGCCATTACAGAAATGGTTTGCAGCGGTGAGTTACAGTCATCGGCACGTACACGGAGCACTTAAAGCGTTCGATCCGGCCGGTGTCTAGAACTGAACTCCGATGATATATGGACGCAACAAGCGCCGCGTTTTTCTACGTAAATGTGGCCTTACATTGTAGGTCTATCTCAATAATTTAGTAATCAATTTAAAAAATTAATACACTTCACGCCTTTTAATCCCAAAGCGGGGTAGACGGAGGCACTTGCTTAATAAGCAAATGCCCACGGTTCACCAAGCGTATTTAACCCAACGCGACAGGAGGTGAGCCCATCGCCGTTATAGGGGGTTCACACACCTTGTGTGGTGTGCGGGTTTCATCCTTCACCGTACGAGCGTTGCGTTGCATACATAGTCTCTGAAAAAGAGTCACATTGGTACACGTCCAGCAGCCGGACTCGAACCCGCGACCTCCCGGTTACAAGTCAAGTATCTGACCAACTGGACCACAGACGCTCAATTAGTAAATTAGTGAGAAGGACAAAAGTACATAAAACTGTAACTGTATTCTATGAAGCGCGTGCCGTGGATTCTGGTATTATATTTCCTACCAGACCAGCACTAACCACAATTAATGATAGGTATTTCAATTTTCCTATTCCTGATACTGGCATTACAATTAATTGTAGTTAAAGTCGGTTCGTCCTATCTAGTATTCGTCGCTGTTGTCGAACACGGCAGTGTCCGGGGTGAAAAGCCTGTGGCAAACAAGTGATCAGCTCAGCCGTTAATTGTTTTCGAGCGGCAGTCCGAAGGCCTGTGATTCAGTTTAACGACCTGTTTAGACTGTAACAGGGGGCCACAAGCCTAACAATGTACGTACAGTCGGCCAGTAGTGCAATTCTCGTAGTTTTGCTCGATCACGATTACGTTTTGGTTTAGCTTACCATCTAGTTTAGTCGAGTTCAAAAATTACCAGAATACCGTTTGTTTGAGAAGAGTAATTTTAGTTTGTTTGTTTACGAGAATACGCTTTGACGATTCCGAACCGTTTGACGTACTATTGAAAATCGATAGTAACACGAGAACGATAGTAACAAGAGAGTTTGGACTAAGTTGAGATTTTTTTATTATCGACGAAAATACGAGAATTGCACTACACAGGTATCTGCTCTATCACCTTTAGAGCCCGTAGACTACAGACTTTTAGTCATCCGATAAATTGTATACAACTGTATGTCTGAAAGCTAAATTGTTTTGACATTGCAGAAACTTTAGACGGCTTATTAATAGTTTTAGACATATGCAACCTCAAAGCCACGTACGCTGAAGTAGTAACGAATGCTTTGGTATGTTTGATACTATTACGTAGGGAGTAGCAGCAATTCAGTCCATTCAGGACCGGGCGGCGGTCTCGTTCGTAGATTTATACAGAGAAATTTTGAAATTAAATGCGAGGTAACTCTGCAGAGGACGGGCAGCAACTCTCTCTGTGAGTCAAACCACAACACTACTGTGATCGTCAACGCGCCAGCAAAGCATGGCGATTATTGGCATTTCCTCCCAATATTGTTCACCGGGTATATAGGCGCGAATATAATCAAAGACAAGCTCGAGCATACCTTTATTTTACTCGACGTTTCGACGCAGTTGCATGCGTCGTGATCACGAGAGGACTGGAGTGCGGCGGCTGCGACGTTCCCTGGTTTGATACCAGCTCGAGCTTGTCTTTGATTATATTCGCGCCTATATACCCGGTGAACAATATTGAGTTATAATGTCCGTGCGCGTTTCATAAAAAAAATGATTTCCTCCCAAATCGTAGAAATCATTAAGGACGGCCTGATAATGAATTTGAGATACCCTTTTAAGTATACTGTATTTGTTATTTTCAAAGTCAAAGTTTCTTTATTTCATCTTTATAAGTGTTATAACATACAGATATACAGTAGAATAACACAAAGCTTGATGAACGTCATTTATGACTTTAAAACAAAAGTAATCGTCCCCGGTTCGGATTAATTTCTTTTACTGGCCAGAAGAACCGGGAAGAAACTGGCATCTTTTCAAATCGCCAAGGCTTAGTAGTATAGTATACTTACAGCTTATGTTCTTATAGTCAGAAAACGGTCAGTGTGAAAATGAAACATACAAAAGTTGGGTAAAACCGCGGAACGTAACGAAAAAAAATATATTTAGGTAGGTAGCCTTTACACGGATGTGGTCAACTTTATGGATAGGAAAGTAGTTTGGCTAGTCATAATCAAACGGTGATTTAAGACTCAAAATGGATCAACATCTTGAGGAAGGAAGATGTCACTTAGGTTTAGGTAACTGAAGCAGATAAAAACACTGTGATATCTGGTTACTACCATCCAGGGGCGGTACGTCCATAGAAGCAAATAAGCTCTGCATACCCTGGCAAATTGACTAAAACAATTAGCGTAGTTAGGTATCTATAACACATTTAGTCGTCACGTAGAACGATACTAGAAGGATACTGTAAATTAGGCAATTTATCAATAACAGACTTTCGGTTATTTAAAATGTGTATCGAAAACACAAATTCGCTCTAGACCAATCAAAACACTAATCTCTCATAATCTATTCTTCCGCGTGTCAACGAAAACAAATTCGTGCAATGTTGCCTCATCGTTCCATCGATAGGTAACACAAATTTCGCCTCAACCAATCAAAAACATAGTATTTAGCGCATCAACGAAAACAAATTCATGGGACGTTGCCGCTTCGTTGCATCGTCTAGCCCGGGGAAGCTGCTAGACCTCAAGCTTCCTATTTTTTCTCTTTCTCTGTATACATCCCTTTCACCTCGGTCTATTAGCGCGGAGCGTTACTATGAAAAATATGGAGAAACTTATGCCACAGCGTAAGCGCAGCTTCTTCCGCGTTTTTTCATACATTATTGGAATAATAAGGGCTAGAATGCTATGACAGTGCGTAAATATGTGCGACAGAGAAAGAACACTCTCTCTCTGTGTGAGCGAGCGAGAGAGGTCATACCGGCCATGTTGACATATTGCAAGTATTGTTTGTTTATTTATAATGGAGTATGCATTGTTTTAGGTTATGTTGTACGTTCATTCGCGCCTTTATTTTATAGAATAATTAAATTAGACAAAATGGAGACTAAGGTGTGAAAGTGATGTGTGTAAAAGTGTTTGTTTACAAATGTGGGTCGATTCTCTGAACTAAATATGAGTGAAAAGTGCAGAGTCGCGGACGAATTTCGCCGGGATTGTTTTTATTTGAACTTGGAGCAAACACAAGGTATTATGAGGTAGTTTCTTGTTTTTTTAGTGTATGTATTTACTTAGTTAGGCAGAATAAGGTATTATGTAGTGCTTTGGGAAGAAGGCATCCACATTCCACAACGATCTGTTCAGTTCTGTTTATAGGTACAGCGCCCGAATCAGCTGCTTAGCAAAATTAGATTAATTAGGGACGTAACGTAATTAGATATTAATTTTGCTAAACTAGTGATTGATGTTGTGATCTTCTATTGAAATGTTTTGTAGTCTGGCACAAAATTGGTACCTACTTAATGTTATTTTAGTGTCGTATGTACCTACTCATAGGAGACAGCTTACCCTGATGAAAATTTCACGGCCCGCCACTGCTACCATCTGACTAACAACATGACAATCTGCGTACATAAAGTATACCTCTAGGGGAAAACCGCTAAGAATATCCAGCCGCCCAGGAGTGACTGGGTTATTCCTGACTTAATCCTATCTGGTGACCATCGGTGCATCCGTGACTCAGTGATCTCCAAAGAACGCAACTAAACTTCTATGATAGCATGTGCATACATAGAGCTCTATAGAACTGTGTCTAATATAAGTAACATCTGTTCCCCTACCTTGAGGTTCCATAAACTAACCCTAGACCAATCAGTATGGAGAGTATTAGTAGTATTTATTTTAACATGTTATTAGTAAATTGCCGTACTTAAGTCGGAATATGAAAAACTGTGACTTAGGCCACTTTAGCGCTGACCGCCTCATCGCCCGCCCTGTAGTACTAGACGAATGGTAAAAGCGTTGATTAAAGCAAAATCAGCCTTATGGGGACGGCGAATAGAATACATATTGTGTCACACACCAGCCCAACATTTCCCGTCGTAGGAGACGACCGAGGGAACTCCAGCAGACCTAGCACGCGCCTCAAGAAAGATATGACATACATATGTATGAACAAATACGCGCTCTGATTGGCTGCTATGTCACGCTTCGTGCGACTCAGCTAGTTTCAACAAATCGCAGCGGGTTATATGTCTTGTCACTTATTTCTTGGAGCGCTGTGCTAGGGGGGCAGAGGACGGGGCAGCAGCGCTCTGTGAGTTAAACCACAAAACCACTGCGATCGAAACGTGGCCATGATTGGCAAATTATGGAAATCATTGAGGGAGGCTCTCGGCCAGCAGTGGATGTAACGTGGCCGATGATTAATGGTAAAAAACGGGCCTGGCCACTTACACTAGCCGCATAAATCTCTTTCGCCAATATTTTATACTAGATTTACCCCGGCAGTGTTACCCGCCGTGTATCCCGTTCCCGTGGGAAATTTGGGATAACATATAGCCTATGTGTTATCCTAATGTATAAGCTTTATTACTGTAAAGTTTCATTGAAATCCATTGAGTAGTTTTTTTATTAGACAGAGTAACAAACATCCATACACACATACAAACTTTCACGTTTATAATATGACTAGCTATCCGCCCGCGGCTTCAACCGCGTGGACTTCGGTTATATTGCTGTATAAAGGAATATTTTTGTTTTCCCTCGGCAATATAATTTTTTCCGGGATAAAAAGTACCCAATTATTTAAACCGGACTTCTAACTATACATCTGCAAAATTTCAAAGAAATCGGTTCAGTTGTTACGGCGTGAAAGCGGAACAAACAAACAAACAAACAAACCAACTCACTTTCCCATTTATACTATTAGTAAGATAGTAGGATAATATTAGTAGGATTTATTTATGAATATTAAACGAGCAAAGCAATAATTTGAATAGCTAACGGTCAAAAGAAATTACCTGAAGTGAAATTCAATCCTCATTATGCACAAGAGCAAGAAACGGCGACCACTAAGTTATCTCTGACTAGATACGAACATAGTAAATGGAGGATGAAATTTAAATAGAAAAGGAAAATATTTGTCCCGGTTTAAAGATGACCGGGTCAAACAGTGAGATATTAAACTCTAGTGAAGAGCGTACGGATTCTTCGCTTTAGAACTACAGCCGGCAATAACGGGAACCTTCTTTAGAATCCGAGTTATATACGAGGCATATTGGGAATGGAAATGGAGTGAACCGTATAATATAAACACCCCCACTAAGGGTGGGAAACTGCCAGCTGTACAGTCAACTTGAAGAATAATGTAACAGTTTCTTGCGATAGTGTTGGTACTGATCCAAAGAAAAAGTTAAATGACGAGTTTATGGTCCTACTTCTGTCTTTGACGGGCCCGTTGGTGTAGTGGTCAGCATGTCTGCCTCTGCTCAATAGGGCCGTAGGTTCGATTCCCACCGCTGCTGGCAGTTATTTAGGTGATGAGCTTTTAAGTACTTCTTGGATGTGTCTGGGTGTTTTATTTATATAAATATGTATTTAAAAGAAAAAAAAAGTATATAAGTAAGTATATTTCGTTGTCTGATTTCCATAACACAAGTGCTTTAGCTACTTAACATGGGATAAAGGCAATGTGTGTGTTGTTGTAAAATATTTATTATTATATATATTTATTGTTGACACACTCTCTATAGAAAATGTAGGATATGCCACGTGCGAAACTGTTTTAGCAATACATATCCTAGTTCAAGCATAACGCTGAGCCAACACGCTGCGCATCAAATGAACCAATCTTTCCCGACTTCGTCTGGTTGCCAGAAGTGCTTCCATATAACACGTGGAACGGTGCAATGATGTTTTAATTCACGTGTAAAAGTCGGTACGAATCCATAATAATGTGGAGTGCAAGTTTATGTTTGAGTTTCAGACCACACACAAGTGGCGTCCCACCTTCACTCTGTCTCTTTCCCACTAAAATGTTAGGAATTCGATGTACTTCTGGATTCAAACTGTCACTTTTACTACCGATTCGACAGTTTGGAAACAACCCTCCGTATCGTCCATGTTGTTGTATCGTTTTATTCTAAAGTGTGTTTGTTTGTGTTTTATTAAAAAGTTGTTTGTCTGAGGTTTGTGTTCATTATTAGGTAGACATTAGACGATACGTTATGATCTCAGTTTTACCACAGACATGATTGTGATTGACGGATTTCCTATCGTCTAATATAGTGATGTTTGAATTAGTATTAGTAGTCATTACATAAATCATGACTGACGGAATTGAATGACGCTTGCATGAGCGTCTAATGTCTGCCATACGATGCACTCGATGGCCACATGTCATATGAATGCTTAGCTGAAACAACTGTCAACACTGGGTGCTATTAGCAATGGCTCGTGTCCATATTGTAACTTTCAATAACTTTTCATATTCTGAAAAACTCCAATGAAGCGCAGATGCTCTGCTCAAGTACGTTGGTACCGATAAAAGACAGACTATCCTCGAGGGACACTTGAGTGCTAGTTATCTTCTCAGAATACGGGCCTGATGTTGAACCTTGAGATAAAATCTAGTTTTCAAAATGGCTGGCAATCTCTTTTCTCGGTAATAGCTCGGGCCAACAGTAGGCTTCGCGTTTATTACATCAAGCACGCGACTAGAAACAAATTCTGCTTATTTCAGAAGCAGTATTTTTCTCAATTTACACAACACAATTTTGAAATGATGATATCACTATCTGCTGAGTATAAAACAAAGTCGCCTCCCCCTGACTGTCTCTATATGCTTAGATCTCCGAAACTACGCAACGGATTTTTATGCGGTGTGCATAGAGCGATTCTTGAGGAAGGTTCCTGAGTATGACACATAGCAGAGAAACACTGGTAATAATGTATCTATGTATATCTTAACATATAAAAGGAAAAGCTGACTGACTGACTTTCATATCAACGCACAGCGCATACGGCGAAACGTAGACACTTGAAATTTGGTACGGACGTAGCTTAGGTACCACAGGGGTGCATTAAGGAAGGAAATCCTAAAATTCCCACGGGAACGGGTATAAACGGGAAAATTCTTTTGTATGAAAAATATAAACGGCTCAAGTTAGACGCTTCAAATTTGGGATGCAGCTATACTACTAAACTACGCGAATGAAATCGCGGGGCGTCCACTAGTTGTGTATAAAAGGACCCAGAGCACTGGTCTTATATGATAGATAGATATAGATATGTTGTTGGGCTTGTCATTATGAACAACTTGTACTATGACAACAATCAGTGGCGTGCACTGGCTTTTACCACAAGGTAGGCAGTAATCTTCACGGATTGACACATATGTGTCAATCAAACAATAATAACTTGTGTTTACGAAATAGTGGCGTGCACACCATATAGGCAATAAGACACTGCCTACCTTAGTATTTTGCCTGTCCGATCTAATAATAGAGTTAATGCTAGAATGTTGTGTGCTTTTTTGTTGTACTCACGACATAGGCTAACGAAGGTCCTGTGTTTTGTGGGTGAGTAGAGAGTAGACAAAACGTCATCTCAGAAAATTGATTATTTTGTCATCATCATCATCAAGATCAGCCCATATTTGTCTACTGCTGGACATAGGCCTCTCCATTTGCACGCCACTGTGATCTATTTTCGGCTTCTCATCCAGCTTCTGGCAGCTATCTTGCGCATATCATCAGTTTACCTTTTACTCCATTCGGAGACGCGGTCTTCACTCGAGAGTGTATTTTTCATAACATCGCCTCGTAATATTCGCTATTGCTGTAGAA
>SJJU01012615.1:0-11893 GCA_012932125.1 Conopomorpha cramerella
ATTATGAACAAGCGTTTGACCACCATCCTGCCTGATGTTAAGCAGCGATGTGGTCTACGATTGAGCACACTTGTTCAGTAGGTACTTATTCACCCGCGACTTGAAGACCTTCAAACTATACTGCGCAGGAAACACAGACTCCGGCAAGTCGTTCCACATTCTGGCGGTACGCACTATGAAAGTGGACGCAAACCGTTTGGTTCGCGTAAATGGCAATTCCACCTGGTATGGGTGACGTTCTCCTGGTTGTCCTATTGTAAAAACGTATGCCTTATCGTCTTTTTTATATCGTGACTATCAAGCAGGTTGTCTGCCCCCTCACCCTGGTCTGGCCGCTTCTGTCTCCCATATTAGGTCGCCGTATCAGTCTTCGGTATGTTCATTTAGACGGCGCTAATAACCTTCTAATATTTCTGTTATTATTTACCTGTGCACTTTTCTTGCATCTACCGTAGTTCGTTCGTCCGTTAGATGATTTAACTGGTAAAAGATGGTCCTACATCTAGTAAGTACGTTGAGAAATGTTATATCCAGCTGGTTAATCCCCTTTGAGAAAACATTCACACATTCACGACCTTAAATACTATTTTTATTTTTAGCTAATCTAAAACCAATTTTTGCTCCATAGAAGAGTTCAAACCTGTGACCATCAAAACAGCCTCTGATCTACTCCACGAACCAGAGAAGCTATTAAAATAACTATACAAATGATGTAAATATTGTATTTTATTTTATACACGAAACATTGCATATTATTATATATTACACCAATTATTGTATATTGCTGTCTAATAGACTAACCAAATGCACAGTCTCCGACTGTACCCGCTAACCCTCTTCATTCAGGGTACGAATCCAAATTAGAAGATTGGGTAGAAAATATTTGCGCCGAGTTACGTTCGCCGGACATTACGGGGGGCGGGTGAATTTTAAACGGCATTAAGGCAAACGCTCTTCGAAAAGGGATCGCTTCAAGCCTTCTCAAAAAACAATACAAAACCGTCACGCCTACACAAGGGCCATCGTCTAAATAAGTTTAACTCTCCCGTCAGAAGCAAAATATGAAACATGTTTTTTTTTATATGAAATCCGCAAGTAATTTCGCATGAAAAACCTTACCGACCCGCCTCATCGCCGCACGTAACAAGCAACGCTGTAAAATCCAAAGTAATGTGTGAAATCTAAAATAATAGCTCCGACCGACGTCTGCCATCGTTCAAGAATAAAACGTAATGGGCCCCGACCCGGTGAGAGAGGAAATATGTACCCGACTACGCGAACGACTACGAAATGGCGTAGTTATATCGCGTAGCATGTGCTACGGTGTAGACGATTTGTGCGCGGTTACATTTTATTGGGGCGAGACGTTTCTGTTGCAACTTTACAGTCACAGTCAACAGGCGTTTCCTTTCCTGGTGCAACTACTTCATAAACAGTTTCCTCAAGACCGACGGTAAAGCAACATTTTATTACCTCTCGTAAAATATGCTTTCTCATTGTTCCGCAGATTTAAAATTCTCCATTTAAAAATACTAAACTAAAGTCGTCTGTAAAACCAAACGTGCTATCGCTAAAAAAGCAACAAATTTACCGTTCATTCAAAAACAAGGGACATCGACGCCAATCTACGATCGGGACATAACTCAGCGAGTTTAAAAAAACGAACAAACAACGACAGATCACAACGTGTCAACAGCGTAATTTCCATTGGATGATTTATGAATGGTCGACAGCGTCGCGCCGTGCCTGTGTCGCCTGTGTGCGCTCGTACGCCAGTACGCCACCACACACACCGTCGAGCTCAACGGACCAACGTCAGTAGATACAAAAAAAAATACACTTCACGCCTTTAATCCCAAAGAGGGGTAGGCAGAGGCACTTGCTAAAGCAAGTACCCACGGTTCACCAAGCGTATTTAACCCAACGTGACAGGGGGTGAGCCCATCGCCGTTATAGGGTTCACACACCTTGAGGTGTGCGGGTTTCATCACGATGTTGTCCTTCACCGTACGAGCGTTGCGTTGCGTACATAGGCTCTGAAAAAGAGTCCCATTGGTACACGTCCAGTAGCCGGACTCGAACCCGGGACCTCCCGGTTACAAGTCAAGTATCCGACCAACTGGACCACAGACGCAGAAGATACACACAAAGAAGAATGGACTCATAAAAACTTTGCTATCAATGTCAAAGGTTGTGACAGTTCAGTTCAGTTCAGTTCAAGGGCACGCACAAACAAACAAATGTATTTTTTTACAAAACTGTACTTTTACGTAATATCATAAGTTACAGTTGTTTTTGGACTTCATTTTTACGATATGAAACTATATTTTGAATCGTTGGATTTCTTGTAAAAGATTATTGTTGGAGACTATCGGGTTTCCGAACGTCGCGGCGTATTTGACATATCACGTCATACGCTCACGACCGGCACTTTACGTCTACCCTTTGACGACACCACACCTACGAGCGGGCATCGCTATAATTGTCGCGAATCTTACATTTATTGTTACACAATAAAAAAAAAAATATAACGGGACATTTTTACACACGGTCATCTGACCCCAAACTAGGATACCCTGTACTATGGGTGCTAGAGACTGATACAATTACATAAATACTTTTGAATTCATACATAGATAAATAAAACACCCAGACGTACACAACAAATGCCTCAGCTCATCACTAAAGCATTATGTCAGTGGCGGGAATCGAACCCGCGAATGTCGTCCTAGAGGCAGATGTCCTGATCACTAGTCCATGCCGGCCAACTTTGAATACTTGGTGAACACGGCCAGTTACCACTGATTGATCACTGAGCTAACAATTATATTGCAGTTCTATTTCATTTTCTACGAAAACTATCCAGAGCTATTTAATTGATTCGTCGAGCTCTCGTATTTTCCGTCCGTGTCAATAGTGGGCGGGATAAAAACGTTCCCGTGTAGCGCCGCGTGATCCGCGCCCGGCGATAGATGGCGTCCTAAATCAACCAATGGCACAATCTCGTCATTGTGATTAAATATATATGAAATGGGAATTGAAAAGAGCCGTGACTGGCAGTCGGCCGACCGACACGCACTCTAACAGGATCAATTGATTTCCGATTTCGCGATTTTTTTTTCGGGAAATTTCGAGTTATCGTATACCGTTTCTATTTTCGGTAGGTTTATATAAAAAGGGAATTTCCTTTGAACGTGCCTGGAACGAAGCATGCGAATGAGAGTGAATGAATGGTTCATTCATTTATTCAAACTATAGCTCGTCAGCCTTTTGCAAAGTATCTCGGACGTTTCATTGACGGAGATGAGGCGGGTTGAAAAACATGGACACTGGGAAAATTGGTATAATGGATGAGTGAGCGCAACTAAAACGTTCATAAACATAATCTTACATCAATCTCCGCGACGTCACATAATACATAAATAACACGTTCAAAAGGATACAACAAGTTAAACAATATAATACTCTCACTTGAATATTCCGTCGCTAAAGTTTCCCGAGCAAAAACACTTAATCACTTTTTGAATTAATTTAGATTAAACGATGAAACAGTAAGACTTGCTACCAAAGAAGGCAATTAAGGAAATCTGCGGAGAGCCATTCCGCTGAGGCACACGCGCTTCAACTCGCCTTTTGTTAACATCTCAAGAATATTTAGAAACCAGACTGTTATTTCAATTATACTGTCCCAACTGGTTGGACTATTGTTGTTTTATAGTTCCATCAAGTCTGTTGCACAATGATCACTTTGATGGTAAATTGTACGAAGGCGCCGCCCTGAGATTGGAAAGCGAGAGATGTCTTAGCTTTGTAACACCGGTAATGGATGGTCTATTCAGATTGCCACTGGCATAATACGATTTCAAGGAGATGGCTGCACTGAATCTACGTGTACGTTAATGGAAAGATATCATTTATGATGCATAAACTAGACGGGCCCGTTGGTGTAGTGGTCAGCATGTCTGCCTCTGCTCTGTTGGGTTGTGGGTTCGATTCCCACCGCTGACAGGTGCTTAGGTGATGAGCTTAAAAGTACTTGTTGGACGTGTCATGGGTGTTTTAATTTATTTATAAGTATATATTTAAATGAAAAAAAATAATTATATAAGTAAATATAAATCGTTGTCTGATTTCCATAACACAAGTGCTTTAGTTACTTAACATAGGATGAAGGCAATGTGTGTGTTGTTGTAAAATATTTATTTATTTAATAAAAACTAGACGCAACAAAGAAAATTCTCACAGATTTATTTGTAAATACCAAAACTAGTTCCTCTATTGACTATTTTGCTTTGTTTCGTGTTAGGTTATAGGCTTTTGGACACTATGCACAGACAGATCTACTGTATAAAAAGTGTACGTATATACTGTTTTATAGTATTGTATATCTCATATTCTTGTCAATATACCACTCTAAATGGCTTACACATAACATGTTTTCTTCATCCATGAATCTCTATCAAGCACTACTACTACCAGGGCTTGATCAATCACGAATAGGTTAGACCCCGAAATTGACTGACCTTCTATCTTGGATCGTACAAAATATTTCAAGAAGAATGCTATATTTAGAAAGGGAAAATAATAAACTGTACATCAAAATTACTAACTTGAACACCTAAAAAGCCAAAGTTATCATCAGAATGGCAGTTAGAAGGCAAAATCAGTAATTTTGTCGCTAAGTCAGTATTTTAGTTAGGTTAGGTTAGACTTTTTTGATGCACGTTTAAATACTATCCTTTAGAAAGTACATTAGATTTCAACACCCCTAATGTAAATATTTAGAGACATCATAACTACAAACAAGGCACCTTATATACCTACAATATGTCACTAAATTTCACGTCATTATAAAACGAGAATTGTAAAACGGCCGTGCTTTTAGCTTCTCCGCCAAAACAATTATAATCCTTCCACACCACACACACAAACAATGAGTTGCCCTCGGAATTAGCATAAAGTTTTAAGGAGCAATACATCTCGCAGCTTACAAGGCGACGGAGGCAGCCCAAGACAAGGTCATTTGTCACCCGTTTATTTTAGCACTTTAATTAAAATACGGCTGTTCTTAGAACGAGGGTGGGTGCCACCAGTTCTTCTGCAGAATAATGAATTACATCTGCGGTTAGACGCCGCGGAGTCTTGGCCGGTTCACATAGTTTTCTAGCTATTCTGATCTCACATACATGGAGTTGACCACGTGACATAGGGAGGAATCACTGGTGGTTCTTATGTAACATTACAGGTTTTGGTGGTAACTATATCTGAATTCTGTGTAAAGGTAACCTTACCAGAATACTGCCCAAGGATCATCCAACGTTTATCTCGTCCCAGTAGGAATTTTGGAAAATATAGCCTTTGTCCTAATCCAGGTTTAAATCTTTCTACCAAGTTAATATCCGTCCGGAAGGTTTTTTCGAGATAAAGTAACAAAGATTCACATCTGAAATTTCATTTTCGTAGTTATTTTATCACATTACTATGAAAAGTAAGTAAGCGTTAGCAAGTGCCTCTGCCTACCAAGCTTTGGTATTAAAAGGCGTGAAGTGTATAAGTATTACTATGAAAAAGCATTTTTTAGCACATCAATAATAATAATCCAGACAGATCCTGACATCTTCCACTAACTTTTTCGCAATGAAATCCATCCCTGAATTGTTGTAACGGATGTTTAGTTATTTATGCGTGGAAATAAGGATTCGTTACGCAAACGACAGAGACCGGATGAGGCGGTAACCGAATAGGAAATTGAAAAAGGAATGTTCGCACACAAAAAAAAAACTTTTTAATCCAGATTTGCGTTAAGCCAAAGAAAAATGTTTGTAAGAATGTAATTTTATTCATCGTACTTTAATAACGATTTCATGGCTGGAAAAAAACAGCTACGAGAATATTAAGAAAAATGTCTTGTAATCGAAAACATTTCATTGAGTAGTCTGAACATTTTTCTGTTATATTGCGTTGGAAAACTAATTAAGGTATTTAAGGATCCAATGAGAGGTTTTCTATCAGTCTAATCAAAAATACACACATCAAAAGTGTCTAGGGATCAAGTATATTTTAGAAGATTGCCATCAAGAATATATTTTACAAAAAATGAATTCATTCATAATTTATTCAAAATTTGGTAAAAGTCATGGGGTAATATAGGCATGGGGAATTAGGCAGGAGACCAATCCAGAAGATTAGATTTAATTTAAATAAATTAGATTTTTTTTAGAACTTAAAATGTTCTTAATCCCTAGACACTTTTCATCATCATCATCATCAGCCCAAACCTGTCCACTGCTGGACATAGGCCTCTCCACTTTTAATGTGTGTATATGTGAATCCTGACCGAAGGCGGCGTGAAAAGTACTGCAAGGTGCGAACATACGCATGGAGGCTCAATATTGGAAAGAAGATGTATGAATGTACGGAACGAAGACCGAAAGGGTATGTCAGGGCGTGACAAATGGAGATCTGTAGTTCTCTGCCTACCCCTCTGGGAGACAGGCGTGAAGTGTATGTATGTATATGTGAAACATCTCACGATTTGCGCTAATCAGACTCGATCTCAAGAAGAAAGTCATGGGGAATTTTCTTTGGCGTTTTTCTGACAGATTTTCGGGCAGAGAACTGTCATTACTGTCAAATTTTGTTTGGAAAGTATTTCCATGGTTGCGAGCTGTCTGACTATGACCATGACACATGTAACTGTGTCGAAACTTCGACGGCAAAAAACGCAGATAAGCTGAATGCTTGTCTTTGGCTAATATCGCGCCGTAACACCCGGTTTAAACTATTAATATAAGGTCAATGCGCGTTTCTTTAAACAATGATATTTCGACATGTCAGGGAACCCATGAAACTCGCGCCCCATTCATGGCCCCTGAGTGGCGACGGCGGTAGCGTGGTGACCCTGTTACCGCCGTACGACATCGTGCGCTGGGGGTGCGTAGATCGCTCCCATTCCGGTGACGGTCCGCGAGGGCCTAGCGCGACTGGGGCCACCCTTGGACGTAGTGGCTCAGGCTGTTCCGGGGTATCCATAACGGCTTTCCCCATGATGAAAAAAGGAACCCATGAACCTAAAACTGTTTGTAATGAAAACAGACTGTACGCCTCGCCGAACAAAGTAAGCCCGATAAGAAAGAAAGTTCTAACGTCTCTCCCACGGGATCCGGTTAGGGGAGACATGAGGCCGAAAGAAAAATTTTTTCACGTTCGTTCGTGAACATTTTCTGCTTTCCACTAACAATATAGATTTAGCTATAGAAATACTAGCTGTGCCACGCAGTGTTACTCGCATCCTTTTTGTTCCTTCGTCTAGTAGCTTTTATTCGTTACAAACATCCATACAATTCTTTCCTCTTTATAATAATATCAACCCGTTCCCGTTGGAATTTCGGGATAAAAAGTAGCCTATATTCATTTGGAAAAATGTAGCTTTCTTTTAGTGTAAGAATCATCAAAATCAGTTCAGTAGTTTCGGAGCCTATTTATTTATTTAGTATTTATTTATTTATTCATAAATTGCACTCATTCTCATTCAATACAAACAAACAAACAAATCTTTCCTCTTTATAATATTAGTATACATTAGTATAGATATGAAACGATGAACACTACCATAGATAAAAAATTGAACATATTTTTTTAATCACTATGAACAAGCGACCACCATCCTGCCTGATGTTAAGCAGCGATGTGGTCTACGATGGAGCACACTTGTTCATTAGTACCTTTTTACCCCAGTGACTTGAAGACATATATTTGAACACACATTAATCTACCCTTCTGCCCTTCATATACCTAGAACAATATTACGATGCAGCAGTCAACGAACCCAATAACCTTTAAACAGTAACAGGTCGTCGAATAAATTCGAGAAGTGGTCGTATAGAGGTGTAAAAAAAATATACACTATTGCATTGCACAACACGTTTACTGCGAAAACATGTTCATTGTGTTTTCGTTGTTGTTGTTGTTGCAATGGAAACTAAAGGTGAAATGGTTTACAAACTTCGTCCGTGGAATTCCATTCTATTTGGTGAATTTTCAGAAGGTAGCACAACAAGTTTAGCTGGTATACGTTTTGACAATGTACTTTTGCACTTTACTGTTACTTAGCTTTATTTTTTGTTTTATAGAAGGACTTAACTGTTATTAAAAAAAAAATACTTTGACGCCTGTTTTATTGTTTGACGGGCCCGTTGGTGTAGTGGTCAGCACGTCTGCCTCTGCTCCATAGGGCCGTGGGTTCGATTCCCACCGCTGGCAGGTATTTAGGTGATGAGCTTTTAAGTACTTGTTGGATATGTCTGGGTGTTTTATTTATATAATATGTATTTAAAAAAGAAAAAAAAAGAAAAAGTATTTAAGTAAGTATATTTCGTTGTCTGATTTCCATAACACAAGTGCTTTAGCTACTTAACATGGGATGAAGGCAATGTGTGTGTTGTTGTAAAATATTTATTATTATTATTTATAATTCAACGATGAAATTAACAACTAAATATCATCATCATTTTCCTGCCCTCATCCCACACTAGGTGAGGTCGGCGCAACACGTTTCTTTTCGCCATTCGTCTCTATAATTTGTCTAACTTCGTCTTCGTCTAACTAAATAAACGTCTAATTAAATAACAGTTAGGTATTTACTAGGTATTTTTATTTTACTAATACAGGCGGTATAGTTATTCCCAAGTTATACAAATGTCAATTTAACTTTGTTAGTTCTATGTCATAAGTAATACCAATTGTATAAGTGGCAGCGTGTTTATGGATAAGGAAATAAATATTAAAGGAAACTTTTTTTTTTATCTGTTCACTAAACCGATTGCAACAACAATGCTGACATTATTAATGGTATCAACATGACGAGATACAGTTCTTCTTGCAATGAACATTTACAAACTACAGACTATTTCTTGTTGTTACGACACAAATATTAAGTATCCCATATAATTCACAAATAATAACATGCAATAAATACACTTCACGCCTGTCTCCCGATGATGGGTAGGCAGAGACTACAGATCTCCATTTATCACAGTCCTGACACACCCCTTTCGCTTCATCTATATTCTTACATGACCTTCAGTTTAGAATACTTTTCACGCTACCTTCCGCCAGGACATCACCAATCTGGTCGATGTATAGTATGTCCTTCTGGGGCGACCTCTACTCACCCGGCTCATTAGATCATCCGTATAAATCTCTTTCGCCAATCGACTTTAATCTATTATCACCAAATGTCCAAATAAGTACAACAAAAAATAACAAAATAATAAGTGTCTAATTTTTTACAATTCCCATAATTGTCGCTAAAATTACGCTTGGGCATATGGAGAGAACTGATGAAATTCGATTGACGAATGAGATTTATATGGGTGAGTTAATGGACCGAGTGAGTAGAGGTCACCCCAGAAGGACATACATCGACCAGATTCGTGATGTCCTGGCGGAAGGTGGCGTGAAAAGTACTCGAAACGGGACGTCATGTATGAAAAGATATATGAATGTAGATGAAACGAAAGGGGTATGTCAGGACCGTGACAAATGGAGATCTGTAGTCTCTGCCTACCCCTCTGTGTGACAGGCGTGAAGTGTATGTATATATGTAAGTCGTAACGTTTAATGTGAATAGTGGAACGATCCATAAATGAGGTGCAACCGTACCTCGACTAACACGCACGTGGATTTTAAACACTCCCATTTGGAATGTCCCCGAGTGCAGGGCGAGGGATATTTATGGGCCCCGCACTAATGCAGTCCGGGTAATTGGTAGGTGGGTTTCATTTCGCCTATAATTTTGGGACTGCGCTGTTTACAGCTATTGTTTATTATTGAATAGGCATTGGGATGGATATGTAATGTTCTTATGGAATCGCGCACTGACATGATAATAAGAGTTTAAAACGGGTATTATAGCGCGAAAATTTACCAAATATAAACATTCAGCTTATCTTCGTTCTTGCAATGTATGTTTGGATATAAATGTTTGTTATTCTGGTAGGAAGAGGAATATATTATTATCTATATCTATACTCGTAGTAAACGCGAAGCCTGGTTTTCAAATGCCATCCAAATAAAATTGTGAACCGCTAGGAAGTGCGGCTCATTCCAAATACAGGTTATAAACTTACATGGAGTGAGTCGACCCTGCAATTGTGAACTTTACGAGAAATAAATGTTTTTTATGTTATGTTTATGTTACAATATCTTAGTAATACACACATCAAAAGTGTCTAGGGATCAAGTACATTTTAGAAGATTGCAATCAAGAATATATTTTACAAAAACTGAATTCATTCGTAATTTATTCAAAATGTGGTGATAAGTCATTGATACAGGCATGGGGAATTAGGTAGGAAACTAATCCAGAAGTTTATATTTGATTTAAATAAATTAGATTCTTTTTTAGAGCTAAAATGATCTTGATCCCTAGACACTTTTGATGTGTGTATTATAAACGCAATAGTTTAAATGTTTGAATATTACTCTTTCACGAAAACACCACTTCAGGATTTCAATTAAACTTTATAATAATCGTAATACAGCTCACACATCGGAATAATATTTAGGATATACTTTTAAATTAGATAGACATATAGACATTTACGTATATTTTGTTCATATGAAACACGAAATACACAATGAAACATAACAATAAATAAAATAACAATAGGACATGAGTACAAACAGTATTGTGTACTTCAAGCGAAGAAAATAGGTTTCGACTCAGCTTAATGTCACAGTTACCTGCGACGCTGGTATTCTGTCACCCAAGAGATGACAGAATGGCGCAACCATCACTATTTCAAATTACAGGATATGTTAAGTCTGTGTCCGCATTAAAGCTTAACGTGTCGCGTATATAGTATTATTATACGTTGTTATAGATTTCCTTAATCACCAAACACGTATACCACTAAGGCTTATTTATTTTATTTTATTATACTTTTCAATAAGCACTTCGCAATATTTTCGACTCATATCCAAAACATAGATTCAGCATCAGATCGCAAAATTATAACAATCTTATTGTTTCTCACGCACACTGTATGAAAATTTACCCAAACTTCATTAATTTTATTAATTGAACTCTACAATTTCAATAAACTACATGCGAACCAATTGCAAGCAACAAGTGACTTAAACTCAACAGTTAACATAAAACGTTGTATACAAAACTTTGGACTGTAAAAAAATCAACAGCTTTCACAGTACAAAAGCTTTAAGTAAGAATATCGTAACATTACGTTTTGCCCAGTCACAGCCCGTGACGCGGCAGGAAATGTTGGGAGGAAATTAAAGTGGTCTATAGGTATAATCACAACTCGAAAGTAATTTAAATTGCAAACAACACGGATAGTGTCCGAAGAGGAAGCCGATGGCAAATAAATACGCGAACCGTGCAATTTATTCATCATTTTCCCTGCGTATTATGTTTATGAGGTGATATAATTTCACTTTCAATTTAATTTACTTTATGTCCCGGCACCAATAGTCTATATGGGTATTTTCTGTCACGGTATGCGAATGAAAATTGCCTCTTCTTATTATGCTTTGGACTTAAAAGTCCAGTTTGTTTGGCGATGGGCTCACCTCCTGTCACGTTGGGTTAAATACGCTTGGTGAACCGTGGGCACTTGCTTAGCAAGTGTCTCTGCCTACCCCGCTTTGGGATTAAAAGTCGTGAAGGGTACATTTACATTTGTTTTTGTTTTTTCACTTTTTTGTCCCTATTGTCTTGTGGTATCATCGTGGAGATCAAGAGCGCCGACCGGAGCCCGCAAGAAGCGGTAGTTATTAAGAAGTCCTGCTACATAGTGGCAGTGTACTATATTCAGTTGACTTGGCTCTCCTTACAATGTCCTAGCCAAGACAATATTGCTAATGACAAACT
>SJJU01012618.1:0-14916 GCA_012932125.1 Conopomorpha cramerella
AAATGTCAATATTGATAAAATAAAAAAGTCCAGTTATATAAACGTCGGGGTGTAATAATGTTGTCTTGTGTTTTTCAAGTACCGATGATCGCGGTTAACATTTATCCCTATTATACCGATGCAGCTTAAAGCCGAGACGCTACCTGAAAAGGACAAGCGGTCAGCGACCTCGTCGGCGCTACTCCGGCGCACCAAAGCCACCAATCAGAACATAGTGATCCAGGTGCCGGTGGACCGGCCACGCTCCGAGGCCAACGACGACCTGACCGTGCACGTCCTCAGCGATGACGTCAAGTAAGTATACCATGAAAAGAATAATGCTTTAAACGCACGGGATAAGTACACACAGTATTAACCAGTAATGCATCTCGCGAAGAATTAAGCTCTCCTACTTTCAGCGATGCGAAATTACAGCGGCGAAGTTTATTCGTCATACAGATACTGTCAAAGTGTAAAAAAAAATTAAATAAATTCCACAGTGCCTATGCATATATGATTAGGGCTCGTTGATCCAATTTGATTTATTCCAAACGCAGTTTCACATCAGTCACTGCTGTATTTTCGTTTTTTGTTATATTATTCCGTAATTATTATATAGTTCTTAGGGTGGCTTTTTGCAGTTATAATCAGTTAAATGTGTAGCTCATGCGAACTTTGTAATATTTAGAGTAATTTATGTTTGTGCATCTCCCTGTAAAGGATAGCTAATTTGCGACTGAAACAATTAACATAACTCTAACGCTAGCTGTGCGCGAGTATTATGCTATATTGTGGTTTGTCCATCATGAAAACGACTTCCTGTTATAATTTCCACATATAATAGAAAAGCAACATAAAACAAATATTTTGTGCTTTGTGGATTGATAGCGAAATAAATAATTGCCTAATTAGTAGGACGTTACTTGCTAAACGAATAGGAGGAGTCGGGATCTATACCTGGAAGTCTACGTATAGCAACAAGCGGAAATACTTAAATTTATTAAAATAAGTCTAATAATTTACGCGATAATACTAAGTAACTGACTAATATACCTTACTTTGTAAGTAACGAATGTCTTATGCAACAACTTTATGGCGATTAGCTTTAGAATGAACAATGCGATTCAATGAAATTCCTACTTTACTAGCGACCCGCCCCGGTTTCGCACGAGTGCAATGCTGATACTAAGTGTTCCTGTAATATATTGTGCATGTAGTATACACATAAATCCTATCCTATTCAAATATCCGTTAAATAATCCGTTTCGCAGTTTTAAAGATATAAGCTGGACCGACAACGGCAAGCGTCTTTGTACTGTGTATATTTTATACTATGAAACATTCTGACGGAACAAATGCTGCAGGCGCAGCACGCGCGTCAATTTAAACACGGCATAGAACAAATGCGCACTCTGATTGGCTCTTTTGTCACACTTGGTTCGATTGTGATCAGCTTGTTTCAACAAATCGCAACGCGTCATCATAATATGTCTTGTCACTTCATTCTTGGAGCGCTGTGCTAGGGGGGCTGTTGAATACTATTCCTACTGAACTGGTACTTTATACTATGCATATGCGTACTATACTAAAGTAAAAAATGCGTTTCTCACTATGTATGCGCATAATATATTATGTATTGTTCAGCTGTTATACATGTTGTTTACATGCACGTTATATCATCGACAATCTTATTTATTGCTGAAATACCTATGCCATACGTCCTTATGTTTTTTTTTCTTGTTTATTCCGTACTCGTACGGTACTTTTGGGTTAAAATATCTCGAATAGCCACTCTCTCCCCCCACCAAGAATCGTCAAAATCCGTTAATTTTCAGCAAACTCACAGTTCACTCATCACAAATTTGGCTATTTCAATAATAGTATCCACGATACATAGTAACAACTGGTTATCAATACATAGAATAAGTGTTTTTTAGAGAAAATACATAGTAATGTTCCATCAAACTTGCTTTTCTTTTAAACTCATCTCAAACGTTCCTAGACAAATTATAGATCATCGGCCACATAGCGTCCACTGCTAGACAAGGACAAATTATAGATAAAACCTCTTGAATGAATGAATATACTCTTTATTGCACACTGTACATTACAAATGTAAAAAATATCTGAAATAGATAGAAATAGGATTAGGAGGATAGTTGACTTCCTCCAAGTATCAATGCTATACAAAAAATCTAAATTGGATGAAAAAAGAACCTGTCACTTGTAATGCCAACATTTTTTTTTCAACAGTGGCGAATTGTCTGTTATGTAAAGCAGCGTAAAAATACACATTTATCACACTGAAAATGTTATTTGCAAGAATTAGCAAGAAGATCATCGCGTTTAGAAAATAGTGATTTTTTTATATATATTTTAAATCTCTCTTATAAAGATGTGTTTGAATTACTACTCCACTGTATCATGTATATATACACCCTTACCCTGTAGTTGCACCGATGAGTGGCTATTTCCTTAACACGAATTAACTATAGTTGCAATTGTCATTTATACTGTTCGACCGTCAAAATGTATATATTTTCGTGTTGAAAGTTGTTGTAACATGTTGTTGTCGTGTACCCAGAGGGGGCTCGGACGAGGAGATGGAGTACGTGCCGCGGCCGCTGTCGCTCACTGTGCCCAACGCCAAGTACGTGCCTTCGAGACGGGACTCCGAGAACACCCACCATGACGCCATTGAGAATCTGTAAGTGTATTCACTATCGTATGTTTAAACTGTTGAAATACGTATATTTTTTTTATTTAGTTTTAGCTAAGAGTAAATGTACGGACACACTTGTTAATTAATGGTATGCTTTTAGGCCGATTTCACGTAAATTACAATTGTCTTTGTCTATTAATAATCTTAGCAACAATTACGGTTATCGCTCTAAAAGCATTTTTTTTTCGCAACGAACAAGCGTTTGACCACCTGTCCTGTCTGATGTTAAGCAGCGATGTGGTCTGTAATCAGCATGCCAGGAATGAGCACGTGTGTAATATACCTTTACCCTTAGCTAACTTATTTGGATGTACTATCGTACTTCTAGACTACTAGTTCATCCTATATAATTTATCGTATTGTTCGCTCGCATCCGGAATGAAAGAACCAATATTGTGTAAACATTTTTTCGCACAATACTTGCCTCTCCATGTTACTCGTTTTTTCACGTAACGTATAGAAAATAATAATTGTAATAATTTTCTATTTGTCCGAATCAATATTGTTTTCCTCCTTTTACAGAAATATCCATAATACGTCCGACAGAGCAACTGGGCCGACGTTCGTGGTAACCCTCCACGGCCTGGATCCCAACGTGTTTCTAACAAAGAAACTCAAATCCGAGGGACTGTTGGACGACAACGGCGAAATCAAAGATCCGCCTGAAGACGAAAAACCAACCGTTATTACGACAAAACCGTGCACCAACACGCCACCACTACCACCGCCTCCACCAGCAGTGCCAGCTGAGTCTGACGCATCGTCAGCGGATAAGAAACGGTTAAGCGACACGAGCGAAGACAGCGACACGCAGGTGATAATAAAGAACGTGGCTGTGCCGGAGCCGGCGTGTCCTAAGACAGATAAGCGTAAGAGTAGCCTAGAGATAAAGGTCGCTGAAGTAGCCGAGACGAAGCCGAGTGAGAAGACTGAGAAGGTGCCCCGCAAGCGCAAGGCGTCGCCCATCGTGTTCGAGTCGTCGGCGGCGGCGCGGCGGCGCACCAGCAGCGCCGGCAGCGACTCGCACACCGTCATCACCACGGCCAGCGCGCACAAGTTCGACTCCGTGCCCTCCTGTAAGTTATATCTGTATAAGTTGTACTTGTCGTATTTTAGAAATTACGTCTACCAATTACATAAATTGATATGTCATTATCCTTTCATTGGTAATTTTTATTGTATATTGATCGATTTTTCTTTACTCTACTACTACTCGACGTCTCTAGTGACGTATAAAATTGTCGTAAATGTTTATTTAAATAATTGATGTAATTGTACGATACCGATAGTCACTTTTGGCCTAGTCAATTGTCAGGTTGGAAATGACATAGGAACCTTCAAGTTTCAGAGATACCCGGCTACGTTTAGTCTAAAAATAACACTGCAACACCATATCAATACAAATGTGTTGAAGACTTCATACTTTGTCTATACAGGTCTGCCGAGTAGCGGCAGCGCGGTCCGCATGCCGGCGGCAGAGCGCACGTGTCGCGCGTTCCCGCAGTGCCGGTTCGGCGCGTCGTGCGCCTTCACGCACCCGCCCTGCAAGTTTGCCAACGCTTGCACCCGTCGCGGCTGTGCATACTCACACCCTGCAGCCGCGCCAATGGTCTCCGCCAACACGCCCTATATTGGTAAGCATACTGTGTTCTCATGTTTGAATATTTATTACTCTGAGCTGAGTCATATTGAGTAGAAATAAAAACTTGTCTAATGCAATTTGTTCAATCGGTGCACTTGGAGCTATCAACACTTTAACTGCTAATTTAAAGATATGATGCATGAGACCAGTGATTTTCAAGTATCTCTTCGGAAGAGACCTCAAAACTATAGAAAAATATTTACCATCCAATATTAAGTGGTCAAAATGAAACCCACAATGGGGGAGATGGGCCGCTTTAGCATCGGTACGCAACCCGTCTAGTAGAGGTAACTACGAGATTAAACATAAGATGCCCAAGGAAGGTTGACGTCAGGCAGGCGGCCGGTCGTAAAAAAATGCCAAATCTAAGTGCAAGATGGATGCGAAAGGAAACTTGTTGCGCCGACCCCACCTAGTGTGGGATAAGGGCAGGAAAATGATGATGATTTAGTGGTCAATAAGTCAGAACTGTAGCGGTGTCCGCGACGTCGCCCGGCGTTTTGCCACACTTGGTAGTGTACTCAGTCTTGCTGCGTGCTCGTGTAAACTGTCGCCATTATGGATGAAGTATACTTGTTTTCTTAAGTAAATATTTACTTAAAAAGTTCATTACTTAGTGCTAGAGGACAACCCTTAGTTACAACTACCGAACTCTTTACCAATCACAGAGAACAAAATGCTACGATTTCTCTTGGGTATACAAAAATGACAGTTATGGATTCGTCAACATATTAAATTTCTTCGCCTGCTCCTTGAACATTGGTGTCGCGGGGCGTCGAGTATTAAACGTGCACGCGCCGGCGCACGCTGCATTGCACGCGTCGTCGTGGGCAACGCTGCACGCATTAACTGACGACAGATATCAAACAAATCCCAACTTTGGCCTCACGCGCCTTTATAATCGTCCTCATACATTGCTATCGCAAAACGTCCGTCGTGCCGTACCTCCGCGTCATTTTAACCCTGTGTTCTTATACATATATATACACATTTTTGAGACAAACAACGTCAAAATTGCATATAAGAAACAACGCATTTTCCTGGTCAGGTAAAAGATCTTGAAACAAGCCAGCCATCATCAAGTATCAAAGTCATTTTTCCGAATTAATACAATATTTTTCAGTGAAACATCATCATCAGCCCATACTTGTCCACTGCTGGACATATGCCTGTGATTTCATAGTCGGTGAAATTTAATATCTACCTAAGTACCTCCGCGTCATTTTAACCCTGTGTTCTTATACATATATATACACATTTTTGAGACAAACAACGTCAAAATTGCATATAAGAAACAACGCATTTTCCTGGTCAGGTAAGATCTTGAAACAAGCCAGCCATCATCAAGTATCAAAGTCATTTTTCCGAATTAATACAATATTTTTCAGTGAAACATCATCATCAGCCCATACTTGTCCACTGCTGGACATTGCCCTGTGAATTTCCCTAGTCGGTGAATTTAATATCTACTAAGTACCTCCGCGGCATTTTAACCCTGTGTTCTTAATACATATATATACACCATTTTTTGTGACAAACAACACGTCCCAAAATTCATAATAAAAAACAACCGCATTTTCCTGGTCAGGTAAGATCTTGAAAACAAAGCCAGCCATCATCAGTATCCAGTCCATTTTTCCGAATTAATAAAATATTTTTCAAGTGAGAACCATTTACCTTTTTTTTTAATTCCCCACTACCTTTTAGTGTCCACGACTCGCTGGCGAGACTATAGATACATACCATACACTACGCCCGTCCCCAGAGAGGTAGGCACAGGTAACAAGTATCCCTTTGTCACGGTCCCTGACTCATTGGCTCCATCTACATCCTTTTGGCTCCATCCACATTCATAACGTATATACATCTCAATTTGAGCACTTGTCATATTGACGAGAAATCAACAGATCATGGTCATATTTGTCTGCGATACACAAATGATTTTAATAACACTAAATTTCCGTACAAATCTAGAATATATTTTTTTAACTAAACATAGTGACACAAATGATTTTTGTTCGCTTCCATTGCCATTCATAGTAAATCAACGGGCCATGGCTTTTAACGCACCCATTTTATTAAATACAAACTAGTCATAATAATCATTTCATACTTTAGGAAATTATGTTTAAGTTTCTAAATGGTAAAATAAACACAAACACACGTGCAGAAGATTTACTGAAAAAAATAGGATAGACAGTTTTCAGGATTTCTAATCCTCTTTTCATACAACTTGGGATATACAATATTTGCTAAACTATGGAACACTCACAAAGGATATTACTATGATTTTAATGACTAGTGAACTATACTACAATTCACGTTAAAATCTACATAAATGGATCCGGGATTGTGTACGTGTGTTAAAACAACAATTTGAAGCTTTTACGAAGCCAGAGTACTAGAGATTTTAGGGTAAATACATAATGCATTTCAGTTATAATTCTGTAACATTTTTACAATAGTGACCAACGTCCTAAAGGACAAACTGTGTTGTTGGGTCCTTATAATGGTTTACAGTATCTAGACTGTAAAACCAGTACCTAATTTACCGCGGTGTCGTACTTCGTAAATTATTATTACCTTTAGAACTTGTGAAGCACTTTCACGGTCAGTAACCAGGTTTCGATATCTTGTATTGTTTTAAAGTAATCGTGTGATTTCACCTATCGTTTCCATCCTGTATATATAAATAGGTGTTATTGCTTCTTCGAGGTATACAAAGTGCGTATCGGAAAAAGCGTAACATGTACGCTTTCAATAACTTGGTAAAATACAGTCTAAAAGAAAATTGTCAGTTATTGTTGTTTACTTCCAGAAAAAATTGCTCAAAACTACTAAATTCTCACAAATAAACACTAAATTCTCGTAAGTTAAAAAAACAACTAAATGTATTTGGTTCATTAGGTAACGTTCTCTAAAAATAGATTCCGCGAATGAACATTCAGCAAAAAAAAAAAATGACAAACAGATAAAAAAATAACAACTTGCGACTTGTTAGGTATTGGTTTGTTAGTTAAGGTATTGGTAGTCGATGTGTGTTGTTTAGTTGTCATTCTATGTTGAAGTAACGATGTATCCGGTTCTTTGGCTGTTGTTATGACACCATAGACCCGGATGTCTGAGATTAAGTTGCGAATCGACGGGAGAAAAAACTATCGAATTGCTGTTTTATGATCCTCTATAGGTATCTACTGCTTGTATAAAAACACGAGTTAGTGACAAATAGCATTGAATGGACTATAGGATACTTCTTTTAGGCTTACTTACTACTTACTTTAACAGATGAATGAATTAATAAAATCCCAAATACCTTTGTGTAGCAAGTGCCTCTGCCTACCCCTCTTAAGCAATAAAAGGCGTGAAGTTGCATAGTAATGGAAAACGTGATGGGGAGAGACTCTCGTTCAACAGTGGACGTTATGTGGCTGATGATGATAGTAATGGAAAAAGATTTTCGTCAAAAAAAGGCATGAATGATAACGGAAACGTATTCTTACTCGGATTTTTGTACAAGCTGTGCGATTTTTTAGAATTTGTCTTAGAAACCCAGGGAAACTCCCCAGAGGACGGGCAGCAGCGCTCTCTGTGAGATAAACCAAAACACCACTGCGATCGCCAAACCGCCTGCCAAGCGTGGCGATTATTGGCATTTTCCCCCAATTGATCATGGAAACATTGGAGGAGGCCCTCGTCCAGCAGTGGACGTCATGTGGCTGATGATGTGTTTACCAACCAGGTTCTTGACCGAATTGTACGTAAGTTTATGTGTATTCCGCCCAGTTTCCAGTATGCTTATTAGACTTAATCTGATATTAAAACTACAGCCTTTTCTTTCTTATATTTCCTATCAAAAAGTGACAGCTATAGATTTAATGATAGATTATAACTAATGTGCCTTCCGGAAACCCGGCGTTAGTCAACACGTGTTGTTTCTCCCACAGCATCGCACGTGGTTCCTGCGGCGAACTACAAGTCCATAACAGCTATAAGTGCGCCGCCTATGTGCAAGTATTACCCGCACTGTGCGAACCCCGTGTGCCACTTCTACCACCCCAAGCCGTGCCGGTACGGCAAGGCGTGCGCGAACAAGAGCGACTGCAACTTCTTTCACGTCGACACGCCGTCGTCGCTCAAGTGGCGAGCGAATTGAATGCCAAATGACATTAGCTGGTTGAATTATGGTCCTGAGTTTTGTGCGCGCGGGAGGGAAGGGTGTCTGCACGACCTTTGCCCTGTTATAGTGAAAAAATGTACGCACTCATTTTGGATACTCAATTCTTTTTATTTTTCTTTTTTCATGTCGTCTATACTGCCAGGACAAGTTTTTATGAAAAAAATATTCTAAAAATTACACGGTATCGCGGTTTGTCCACTAATTGTGTAAAACGATTAACATCCTGTCCTGTGGTGTGCGAACGAAAATGATATGACGTCATAAATAAGAAGGATTTATGGAATGTATTATTATTTAAAAAAAAACTTTTTTTTCTGGTTATTATAGTCTCAACTTGTAAACTATCCGTGTAACGCATGAAAGTCGTTTGCAACGGCTTTACTAATCGATGTCCAGAGATGCAAGTGTCTTGACGAATTTTATAGTGTAGTAATAGTAATTATAGGGACTATTCTAAATAATTTTTTTTAGTAAGTATGTATGTAATGCATTCACTTGAAAAATGTTTTGGGGTAAACCATTTTGTTGTGTTGAAAAATATGTTTTAAATAAATGGTAATGTAAATATATGTATCGCCTTATGAAACTAAGCCTTGTCAATCTGCGGCATGTTATTAGTACATTATTCATATTTTAAACTGTTTATAGGTAGGATTGATTTATGTAAAGAAGCAGAAAAGCCCACGACATAAAACATATACGCGTTGTGATTGGCTGTTACTATCACACTTAATGTTATTTCATTTGTTTCATCGAATCGTTGTCTTGATATTTCTTTCTTGAAGCGTAATGATTGGTAACAAATTTAGAATCAATGGGCAAACGTGTTAGGTAGGTAGGTAGGAATATTGGCTGAAAATAGTTTCCTTTATTTTGTCTCGTATCCTTTTGAAATTACGGAATACATAATTTAATTAAATATAGAAAAAAAACGGGGTTTTCAAATCTATTCATTCTACCTATCAATATATATCATATCTATGTATTCATTGTATATTCCATTGCCCGCTATTGGTAATAATATCTCAAAATATGCGTCTATAAAATTATCCAATAAATAATATATACACATTGGACTAGTGTCGTAGAACACAATACGCCGTATTTATTTATTTTTGGAAAGGAATCGAAAGTATTTTTTTAATTTTGCGATTGTATTAAACATCTATAACAGAACCTCTTTTTTCATGTTTTTTATTAAAACAACAATGAATCTCTAAGCCTAAGGAAATTTAAAGTTTTTACCCAAATAAATAATCATACTTAACAATGAACTTGCAACTTATGATACGATTTTATTTCTACCAGAAACACTTTTACACAAAAAAAAACGACCTGCAATGTACTTTTACACAAAAAAAAACGACCTGCAATGTAATGTACTTTTAATATTTATGACAATCCTAATGACCTATAAAGATATAAAATAAATCAGTTAACGAATTAATTGTATGACACCGCCATTGCGACCGAAATGATAGTTAGATGTAAAGTATTAAACAAATGTCAAGCTTTTTATAGTTGTAAAGTAGTATACAATAAACACAGCCTAACTCAGCTGATTTTATAATGTTTACGCAAAATTCACACGTATTTACATTGTTCATAAAGTTCACGTTGGGTATTCTCTGTGAGAATATAATAAGCCGACTTTTACGCAAACCGATATGAACTTTATTTAATTTAAAAACGGATCGTTTTTGTGTTGAACATCATAAAATTCTCTACGGCAGTCTCCACATTATGTGAACGTTCCTTATTGTCTCAACTCACTTAATTATGATTACGTTATTAATATATATGTAGCTATTTATACAATATTAATGTTTCACTGCATAATAGTTGCAAACATTACAATGTACATATGTAAACAGAGCGAAGTGGCCCAGATACGAGGTACCTTTGCTAAAACTGATAAAGTCAAGGGGAACTATTACATTTTCCTTTGTTGTAAATATTTTAGCAACATAACCACTCCAAACTACAGACAGTTGAAGTGAATTGTGTAAATTTTACATTACCTACCCTCTTTTGCATCTTTGAGGTCCACAAACTGTTTTTATTTTACAATAAATACAACAGAGTGTAAAATGACCCCGACCAATGTCGAAGTAAGCGAGCCTTCATTACGAACGTTATTCGGCTCGTCAATATGAACACAATGGAGACAATGCGGAGAAAATATTAAAAAAAAATTTCATCTCCATACAAAATAGATTTATTTTACCTCGCGAGATGACTGTTTGGCATGGGAATGGATTTTTATTTTTCTTTTCCACGCACTGTCGTCATAGTAAAAAATGTTCTTATGACGAGTCCAACAACGTTTCTAAAACCATTACTCAGGGTCCTTTTACACGCAGTATTATGAAAATTGGTCCTCTTAGTAACTTCGACTAGAGCTCGCTGCGACCTCGCGGCACCAATTTATTTTATTGGATGATTGAAAGCGTTTGTCAATCAAAAGCATGATGTTTTGGAAACTGCGACACACGACATTGATTTATTCGGATACCTACTTATTATTATATCGAGAACGTGGTATTGTGTCTGATCTAGTCATTTTGATTAGGTACTCGCCTCGCGTATTACGAAATTGTATAGATTCTGTTTTCTCTTTCTGTTGTTCAGAACGTAAGATTAACCTAAATGTTAATAATATTAAAAATTATTTAAATATTTCGTTGTTTCAATTAAATAAGTATTTTTGTTAAATAATGTGGATGGTACGGATGATGTGTGGGTGGTGCTTGCTAAAGTGATGGCTGCCTCGCTCAGCGATTTTTTCTAGAAACATGTCCCATTTGTTTTATGACGTGACGTTTAAACAGCATTAGTGTGTTCATCCTTTTCTTTTTGTTGAAAATGGGAGAGAAGTTTGTTCCACACCTGCCTCCAGGACGTGAATATCACTTAAACTGTTCACGGCCGTGGGACTCAAGTGTTTACGTCAAGGCTGGCCCACTATTGGACTCTAAAGAGCACCTATCATATTATCTAAAGTGGACGAATATAATTTAGTATCCGGTGTAGCACCCTAGCTGTGGCCCTGCCGACTCGCTATCGTTAGTTGTGATCTGGAATTGGAAGCGGTTCCCAGAACCGCGCTGCGAACTATAGTAGAACTTACTACTGGAAGTGTCTTCTCATCACTGTTAAGAGACTGCGTACATCTGTGAGCCACACAGCGAGGCACTTTCCTGAAACACCCGGACAACTGTGAATTGCAAAGTAAGTATTGAATGCGTAGTTTGATAACAGCTTGCGTTCGCAGGCGTGTGATAAAAATACTAAAAAAAATTCGAGATAAGGTAAGGTTTTAATTAAGGTGTTTTATTAGGGTTTATTACTTCTTTTTTACATTCATTTTAACATCTTACTAAAATATATATCAGATGAAACGGAGAAAAGATTCTTAAAAAGATCATACCAGAGGTTCAATAGATATTCGAAAGCTTCCTAAAATCTGCTTCGATCGTAAAATACCTAGTGATAAGTAGGAGCGAATTCTTTTAAAACACGGCGTAAAAACTGCGACTTATTAGGTAAACTAACATACACTTCAGGCCTGTCTCGTTGAGAGTTTAGGCAGATACTACATATGTATATTTGGGCATTATTAGGCTGGCCACTAATAACGATTTACAGTTATTAATTTAATAATATTAAATACAATAACCTCGTCCAGCAGTGGACGTCATGTGGCTGATGATGAACTTCACATAAACATTGATTTACCACCAGAAGCTTAAACACATCTTACCATGTTTTTAAACGTACTAGGAAGAAGTAATAATATTTAATCAATCGTTATCCATATATCTTTCGAATCCCCCATGGGTTCGAAAGCATCAAATTCATGAGTTCCGAGTTTCCGGAGAGAAAATTGTATAAGTTGGTACACAAGAAAATTTGTATTTAAACATCTACTAACTGGAATGCTCCTACATCTAGCACCTATTACAAAATCTGTTTTATTTCATTATTTAATATATTAAAGCCATCCACTAATGTTTTTTTCGGGTAGGTACTTAGCTTAGGTAGATAGCTACATCTATGCTTAACAGCAAGTGGAATGAGGTCCTCCGATCTATAATAGATAAGGTACCTAACAACAATGTTCTTTAATCACTGTCAATCACAAGTCGTCATAATTGTCTGAAAAAATACGAATTATTCGTGACAATGGATTGATTGCAAATAAGTAGGTACATAAATCAGTTTGGTGACCTGATAATTGCACGACTGTTATTATGTATCTACTTGCCACATTATTGTAAGTACACGCAAATAATCATTTAATTATTAGGTACTTTTCTGTGACGTTTCGTTATAACTCTATAAAGCTTGCTGAATAATTGAGTCCAGCTGATGACTCAAACCTTTCTATTGCAGGTTGATTAGTATGAGACCAGAGAAGACACTTAATAACTTTTGGGATTTATTATAAGTAGGTTAGGTACCTACTACTGCGTGTAAAAGGAACCCGAGCAATGATCTTTTAAACGTTGTTAGGTTCATCAACACGAGCAACTTTTACTATCGCGACAATTCTGGAAAACGAAAAATAAGCGAATGAGGCGGCTAATGCAGCTTCTAGCCGTGCATTTCTGTTATTGTAACTATTTTTATTGATTACAACAGTAAATATTTTGAAACACTTAACGTTGTTTTTAAGACATCTGCCGCGATTTTTTTTTTCTAAAAACTACATACAATGAAAGGTATACTAAAACTCAATAATTTAAAAATAATTTAATGATTGTAGGACATATTTCGAAAACCGGGTCAGATTTCGCCCAATGACCTTTCATGACATTTTGCAAATCTTCATGCAAAATGTCATCTCCTTAGAAAAAAACTATTTTGTATAGAGATGATTTTCCAGCATTTATCAATACATAGAAAAGTGTATGTATTTCCGTTTATACCTGTATTACATTGTATAACAATACACACACTGTCTTCATCCCATGTTAAATAGCTAAAGTACTTGTGTTATGGAAATCAAACATCGAACCTTAATTACTTGGGTACATACACCTTCTACTTAGAACACCCAGACACCAATTGACAACCAATGCCAAGAGAGCGTTTTTTTTTCTCCAAAATATTACTTAGCTGCCAGCGATGGGAATCGTATGCAAGACCCTATGGAATAGAGGCAGACATGCGAAACAACGAGCCCGTCAAAAGATTTGCTTTATTGGCATAACAACCCTTATTAGGTCAGCTGGTAGGTTAATTATTACATTGATTTTATTTGTGATGTCGGGTGCCTCACCTACCAAACAAATCTTATATACCTACATATAAAAATGAATCGCAAAATGTGTTGGTAACCGCATAACTCCGGAACGGGTAGACTGATTTCGCTAATTCTTCCGTTGTTGTGCTTATTAAAGACAGCAGAAGGTTCTTATGAAAAAAATACATCCACTGCTGGACTGCTGCTACCCTTGAGGTTATACTAATTTCAAATTAAAGGTTAAGACAGGACAACGTCTGTCGCGTCCACTAGTTACCTATGTATTAGACTAGTTGACCCGACGGCATCGCAACGCCTCCGTATGGAAATTATAATTGTACACTAATTAACCAGCAAACTGTAAATAAACGTGCGCTCCCTGACCTATCCCTTAATAATCAGAAAAGTCGTAGGCATAACATTGTGCAGTAGATGCCAAAGGCCGGCCATTACCGGTAGAGCCGATGACCATTTTGGGGCGAACGAGTTCTCACGTGGAGACCGCGTCTCGGCAAACGGAGTGTAGGACGCCCTCAGGAAAGGTGGACTGATGATATGCGCTCGATGGCTGGCAGAAGCTGGATTCGAGAAGCCGAAAATTGATCACAGTGGCGTGTAATTGGAGAGGCTTATGATAAATTATGTAAAAATGCACTTAACGCCATTTAATCCCAAAGTATTTGATATAACACACATGTCCTTTACACATATGAAGGAAATGTCACACTGAACCCTGTATTCTCAAATTTGAGAGGAGCACTTACCTCTGCTCAAGTATTGTTAATATCGTGTTTGTGTATTACAGACAAATTATGCTGAAGCGATAAAAGTTTGAGTACTGCTAATAGTTTCCGAATACGGGGTGGTGCCCAGTGCCCACGTACACTTATCCCCTTACCAATAAACGCGTTGTTACTTATACCGAAGTTATTACTGCTCTACTGAAACTGGTTACTCCGTATTTAACGTACACCTAAAAATTTAAGCTGAGCTTGGTACAATATTGGACTAAATAAACAGCGTTTATCGGTAAAGCCGTTACAGTTCTGTATAACTTTTTTTTATTCTTAAGAGGTTTAGCCCTTACTGATCTTGGTGGTATAAAATAACATCCCAAATGTACGTCTTTCAATACTTTCGACTGAAGG
>SJJU01012619.1:0-16176 GCA_012932125.1 Conopomorpha cramerella
GGGTTAAATACGCTCGGTGAACCGTGGGTACTTGCTTTAGCAAGTGCCTCTGCCTACTCCTCTTTGGGATTAAAGGCGTGAAGTGTATTTTTTTAAAACATTATCTTCAAAACTAAATATGATATTCGATCGCAAATTTTGTGTCCATTGCCCACAGATCAGCAGCAATACTACGAGGCCAATTTGCCTTCACCCGCGCGTCACTCGGCGTACGGCGGCGCCTACTCGTCGGAGTCGTCTCCGCGGGACTCCGACGAGCACTCGAGCCCCTCCGGCTCCTCCCCGACGCTGGGCCTGCCCAAGAGTCGCTCCAAATCTGAAGCCCTCTTAGAAACCAGCTTCGATCTCACGGAAGACGACATCTGCTCACAAATGACGGAGGCGAACCGCTCTCACAGCCAGCCACTCGAAACGGCAATGTGATTTCGAAATGGCGAATTTTCTTTGACGTCTTTCTGACAGATGGGAGGCGGAAAACTATTATTACTGTCAAACTTTGTTTGGAGAGTTTGACAGTAATGACAGTTTTCCGTCCGAACATCTGTCAGTGAGACGTCAAAAAAAATCTCATGAGAATGTTGAGATGGTCAGAGAAAAGTTAGAAAAAAGTATAAATGTACATGAATAAATAATATGAATGGCTGGATCCGGTTGTGAATGTACGATTAGAATGACTCGTAATTCGAGTAAGGTTAACACATTGGCGGACAGTAAAATAGACACAATAGATGTATGATGACGCCTATAGGCGTTTACTGTCCGGGAAAGAGTTATGTACGGAAAACTAACTGCCACGTTACACTAATAACAAGTGTACCTAACTCATAATGGGGAATTTTCTTTGACGTTTTGACTGTCAAATTTTGTTTGGAAAGTATGACAGTAATGACAGTTCTTCCGCCCGAAAATCTGTCAGAAAAACGTCAAAGAACATTCCCCGTTAAATCATGTGCCTTGGAATACGTGCGCAAATGATAATATCGTAGCTGTTGCTTACATTACGAAGTACCTACCTTTAAGAAAATTAAGTTTTTTTTTAATGTTTAGATATAACCGAATTATTTTTAAGAATGAAACAGTGATGTCGTAGTGCCTCCTACGATAGGAATGAACTTTAGACAAGTAAGGAACGGTGAATGTGAAGACTGAACGAAAAAGCATTTTATTAAATGCATTCATTTAGTGATTTAGTTTGTTGGATACCAAAAAGTAACATGGAAAAGAATGGACTGCTACAATCGCATTTTTAAGGGATTATTTCGATCGGGGACAATAATAATAAGTAGGTATTACATCTATAGTTTAGAGATTACTCTACATACTATAGATGTGAGTGGGGTTGCCAATATTCGGCCATACTGCCAATATTCGGACACGATGGCTCAGGCGGGCGCCATGCATTGGTACTACTAGCTCCAAGCTCTACTCTTGGATCCTATACACCAATATAGATAGGTCTTGGACATACGTTGAACTTTATAGTGCAGTAATAAAAATTAGAGCCAAGTTTGGAGCCAATTTATTTTTTATTTAAGTATTTAGTACAGCCAACAAGAGATACACTCATACATAGGTAACACTTAAAAACTAAATACAAATACATTTATAAAACGTTCTCTTCTAATCTCCTAATCCTACCGTTTACTCGTTTCCGCCGGCCAAACATTTACAAGAAAACTTCTCTGACACGCTAGTTAAGCCGTATTTCACGAACAAATGACTAGACCGCTAACCCCATGTGAAAAATGTTTTATTTTGCATGTTTCACCGGTGGAAACTCACGATAACGTACACACCCTACAAATACGTCAGTCAGTTTATAAAATAGGTTGGTGAAAAATATCGGCTTCAGAGAAAGTTTGTCGTATGCCCGCGTCCTTCTGACATAGAACAAATGCGCGTTGTGATTGGCTGCTATGTCAGATTGTGCAACTAAGCTTGTATCAACCAATCGCAGTGCCTGGTGTGTCTTGGCATGTCTTTCTTGTAGCGCTTTGCTAGGCCTCCTGAAAGTATTGGTCGTTTGGTCTTAATAATGTTAGTGTTTAGGTATGAAATTATTGTCAATGATTACAAAGATACAGACATCAAAAGTGTCTAGCGATCAAGAATATTTTTAGCTCTAAAAAATTAATCTAATTTATTTAAATCAAATCTAATCTTCTGGATTGGTATCCTACCTAATTCCCCATGCCTGTATCAATGACTTATCACCACATCTTATATATAAAAATCAAAGCCACTTTTCGTTGTCATTCCATAGCTCCGGAACGGGAGGACCGATTTCGCTAATTCTTATTTTGTTGTGCTCACTAATGACAGCAGAAGGTTCTTATCAAAGAAAAAAATTACATCCACTACTGGGCACAGGTCACCCTAGATATTCATATTAATAGTTAAGACAGGACAACGTCTGTCGAGTCCACTAGTTTTGAATAAATTATGAATGAATTCATTTTTGTAAAATATATTCTTGATTGCAATCTTCTAAAATGTACTTGGTCCCTAGACACTTTTCATGTGTGTAGTAAGATCTCAGTCGGGACCGGAGAAAAACGGTTGTGTTGAAGAATTTTGTCCTTATTACATGCCCGCATGTAAGCTTTGTTTTAGTACTGTTCAAATGAGTGTTGTAAGGTAAATAACCAATAGAAACCTATTTATTGCTGAGATTTTAAAGTGAATAAGTGACAAATTACAGTGTACCTACCTAGGTGTAGGTAATAAGGTTTTCTGTCTTACATTTACCAATTTACTATGAAATCTAATCTTAACTCATACACCCCTGTACATCTATCTACTAAAGTGCCTTATTAAAGCTTTCTCAGTAAATAATCTTGTATTTAACCATCTGTATTCTTAGCTGTAAGTGACTTACTATCTTTTATTTCAAGAATTCCAGTTTCCTTTACCAATGTCTACTTAATTAATTCTTAAAACGAAGTGTTGGAAATATGCATTTCTATTTGGAAATTTTATTTTTAAGATTTAAGTTTAACTCTCAATAATACCTAATGTATCTTGATTATAATTAAAATATTGTTAAATATTACAAATTTGTACATGGAAATAGACATTATCGTAGTATTTAGAAATGTTCCGTCCGTAAAACTTACTTAATTAGTTTAAATAAATGTACCTATTTACATTCCTTTTATATACTCTATGTTTATCACAATTTTATATATACGTATAATAATGAAATTTCACAAATATTTTTCGATATAATCAGGAATCACACAATTGTATTTTTTAGTTTTAAGCTTAGTTTGTATTACTTAAGTCGGTGTAAATCAACATATTACCTATTGTATAGGTTATTCCGACTTCGTTTAGTAAATTGTACATAGGACAAAATATTTTATAAAACAGTTAAAATACAAACTTACTACTTTTTGTATTAAAATTGTGTTTTATTTTACTTCCTACTTACCCAAGTACAATTACTGTCAAGTAGTTCATCATCGTCAGCCCATATTTGTCCATTGCTGGACAAAGGCCTCTCCAATTCCACGCCACTGTGGTCTGTTTTCAAGAAATAAAAATAAATAAAATAGGATAAATTGACACATCCTTGACTGTGCTAGAAGAATCTTTTGGTGTGTGAGTGCTGAACAAAAGCATAGCCAGCATTTTATCTATTGTTGATACCTCGCCTCTTCTGTATTTGACTGGAGGTCGTTAGCGTACTTACTTTTCGAGGTTCGTTATACATACCAACGCTCTGTAAGAGAAGACGTCTACTATGTAGATTAAAGTTTGTCTTCGTACTTAAGTATTTATTGCGTAAAATTTATCTAAGAACAAACCCTGTTAGTGTTTTGCAACACAAAGTTTATGTAGAGTTTGGTCTGAGCAGCGATGATAAGTATAAAATGTTTCGTTTGGCGCGCAAAATGCGAAACTAATCAATCAATAATTCATCAAGCAGTTCTTCAGTCACGACAATCAGTCTTTCAAATGCAGTTTTTGTTTTGGTTGTGAACTCAGTGCATTTATCTTGTTTTGTTGTTTGTGCTTGATTTACAGATTTTGGTACAAAAACGAGGACATTATTACTTGAATAATACAGAACAGAGCAACAATAACTTGTCCAAATTCAATCATTTAGGTGAGGAAGTGCATAATAAAAGATTTTAAGACCAAGTGCATGTCAACAATAAATTATATTTTTCTTCTATTCGCCTTATTTCTATGATTTTGTTAGATGGTTGGCAAAAGACTCGTAACACCAGAGCAGTTAGAGCGACTGTTGGAACGCTTGCTGCAATGTCGGGACATGACGTATGTGAACCGGCTTCACTCGCCGCAGGACCCCAGGAAGCTGAATGAGCAGTGGGAGTCACTTGCGGAAGAGCTGAATAATATCAGCAACGGAACCAGAAGATCTTCCAGTGACTGGAGAAAGGTAATAGCACCTGTGCAGTGATGAAGCTACTATGAATGCTGCATAGTTTATAAAGTTAACTTAAAAAAGTACATGTAGGTATATTTTTACAAGACAAGAGCGTCTGTGGTCCAGTTGGTCGGATACTTGAGTTGTAACTGGGAGGTCACAGGTTTGAGTCCAGCTACTGGATGAGTACCAATGGGACTCATCTTCAGAGCCTATGTATGCAACGCAACGCTAATTCAGTGAAGGACAACATCTCTATGACAGGCAATGGCCTTACCCCCTGTCACATTGGGTTAAATACGCTTGCTGAACCAGGGGCTGCTTTGGGATTAAAAGGTGTGAAGTGTATTTTTTATAATTTTATTAATCAGTTATACAATACAGGCTCAGCACAGATTTATATGAATAGAAAGGAAGAAAGAAAACTGTTTTAATACTTTTATGTGTTTATATTAATTTTAAAACATTTCATCTTTCTTAAAAAGCGTCTGTGGTCCAGCTGGTCGGATACTTGCTTTGTAACCGGGAGGTCCCGGGTTCGAGTCCGGCTACTGGACGTGTACCAATGGGACTCTTTTTCAGAGCCTATGTACGCAGCGCAACGCTCGTACGGTGAAGGACAACATCGTGATGAAACCCGCACACCACAAGGTGGTGAACCCTATAACGGCGATGGGCTCACCCCCTGTCACGTTGGGTTAAATACGCTTGGTGAACCGTGGGTATTTGCTTTAGCAAGTGCCTCTGCCTACCCCTCTTTGGGATTAAAGCCGTGAAGTGGAATATTTTTTTTTTTTTTTGTACAAATGAAAAGCTAGATAATCGTAGGTTATGCCCAAGCAACCTTATCTGTCTCTAGTAGCGACATGGTATTTATTTAAAATCTTCAAGCAGTGGTATACTTTGCACATGTGACTTCTACAATTTGAAAAGCTGAATTTGAATCGTATTTTGAATTTTCGATGCTCGGCGCTCTCGTGCCGCTCAGCGAAAGTGCACAAAAATTTGTACAGTTATCAGAAGTTATCGTGCTTCTTTAGCAGTTAAGAGGTATTTATTGTGTATATAATCGTAGATGAAATATTTTTTATAGCGCCTCTTGCGAACGTATGTGGCAGAGAAATAAAATATGTATCTATACCTTATGCATTTCTTTGAGTATTTGCTAGAATAGCATTCCAAAAATGAATTAAAAAACAAAACATAAACAGTTAAACTAACCTGAAGATGAATCATCATCATCTTCTTCCTCTCTCTCCCTCTTAGCTTCTTCCTCAAGCTTGAGTTTCCTCTCTTCTCTTTTCCTTTCGTTCTCTTCTTCTATTCTCTTTGCTCTCTCCACTTCGACGACCTTCACCAGTTCGTCGTACTTGACCAGCTCTTTTTCCAATGCTTCGATTAGCATTTTCTAAAAAGTGTTGTGACATTTTAAATATTATTAATATTATATCAGCCCAAGCCAATTAAGCCCAAGGACACCACAATATGCTATAAAAAAACAAATTTATCGAACAGGTGAAATAAAAATTAGTATAGGACATTGTACGACAAGGAAACAGAATCGTATTTTTTTATGGCGAGAGAATTATTTTGAAAGTAAAATAAAAAAATAATTTTGCTATCTTCTTGTCATTTTTTTTGATATGAGGAAAATATGAGCGAGTAATAAGAGTATTTTCCCCATAAACCACTTGATTTTTCCTTTGAAGAAAAGGATGGGTTACCGTCCAGTTTAAAGGGATTCAGTACTAAACAACATCAGACATGTTCAATAGGTATGGTCAAATTAATGTCGAGAATACACCATGAACTAACTGGCTAGAATTACTAAAAGTGTTAGCAAGCATAGCAACTTACATGGTGGCAAGGTGGACAGAACCAATCGCCCTCCGGTATGAGGAACAGAACTGGCTTCAAGCACGAGGCGTGGTACCCCGCGTCACACGAGTCGCACAGCAGAATCCACTCCGGTTGCTCGCCGCTGCCGCAGTTCACGCAAAAACCGTCGTCATCACCTATGAAATAAGGGGAGATTTTGCTCATATCCAGACTGCTTAACTTTTTAACAACTAATGTGATAGTAATTTTGAAGTCTAACAATAGTAGGCTAATGAATAGTCCATGTTTTTTTTCATCTAGCGGTCAAAAAGGATCATGTTACTATTGCAAGTACAACTTGTGTGTCTTGCAAAATATTTTTACGCTTTAATCGTCCAAGTCGTAATTGTTACACATTTTGTAGGGTTCAGTACTATCGCGGACAGTCGACGGCTGTAGCTGTCATTCCAATTGGCAATACTTAATAAGTTTATTGCATTACATTGGAATAAAATGTTTATTGTAGTAATACTTTACCTTCTTGAAGAGTTCGGGCCTTCTTCAACGGCTCTGACGGCTCGCCGGATTCCAAATCAGATTCAGGAGAAAACTCGTGGTCCGACTTAGAGAAGTCCACTGTGAAAATATTTACAATTCACTCTATATTCAATCATCTGAATTGTTCTAAGGAAAATTAGTTTAATCAATTATAATAAAAAAACAAAGGCAGTTTTCGCCTTGGTAAGCGCCCAGCAAGTAACATACCAAACATTTGCAATCATTGAGCAATTAGGAACAAAAAACATAGCAAGTATGAATACAAAATAAGGCTCACGTCATTACGTCAGACATCAATATCGCAAATCAAACAAAAAATATCTAGAAATAAATTTGATCACATCCCAAAGTAGCAACTAACTTTATTCAATTAAGAGTCAGAAACATCGGCACAGTGTGTTTAAAACAACGTTTACTATAATTTTATGTCTTTGTTTTTCATCATCATCAGCCCATCGCTTGTCCACTGCGGGATAGGCCTCTCCAATTGCACTCAACTGTGTATAACAATATGTTTTCGGCTTCCGTGCTAAATGGGAAATTCTGTATAACAATAATATTATCCGATCTAAATGGGAAATTCTGTATAACAATAATATTATGCAACTCACAGTCAGGCTCCTCGTGTACATGTTCAAACAGGGGTCCATCCGACTCGGACTCTGACGGCGGCGGCGTCGTGTCTGACGGGCGCCATTCCTTACGACGTCTCGCCTTCTTCTGAGAGCCGGAGCTCGCCTCGCTACCCGCTTTCCAATCTTCTTCTTCATCTTTTGTCTGAGCATTCTGTACGGAAAATTCATGGAAATAAAATAAATTAGGTACTCATCAAAAATAACTTCAAAAACCAACCAACTTCAACCAGTACAAAAACACTTTCGTGTTTTTATCACGGAGACCATTATCAAATCGGAATAACATTTAAATGGGACTAAACGGAAAGCAGCTTCTTATCAGTTTTCAAATAAAAAAAGAATCATCCAAATCATCCCATTTGATGGTGGAGGACCATCAAATTGAGAAACTCTTCTACTTTTTTTAAGTCTTAATATGGTTCGAATGATAAAACGTCGCAATTGAAATTTCGGGACATTCACTAGTCTAACTACATAGGTACACTTATAGTGTATGACCAACATACCTTCTTTTTGAACTTCTTCAGTGCAACTTCCTCCATGTGCCGTCGATCTGCTTCCTCCCTTATTTTCAATAGAGCTATCCGCCGCGATTGTCGCACTGGTATTATTTCGTCATCGGATTGAGAATTTTCTTCTTTAGTTTTCGGTGTTTCTACCTTCTTACCTTTGACAGGTTTACCTTTCTTCTTGTGGATCTTCTTTGAAATTTTCTTTTCAGCTGAAATGTGTATATATTTACATGACGGTATAAATCCAGTCGGTAAACCATACAGGGTATAGCAATGGTCATAACAAACAACATACCTAAGCTGTACAGAGTTTCCTCCTCTGATTCTTCACTTGTGTTTTTAGTTTGCACCTTTTCTTCAACTTTTTTCCTAGAAAAATAAACACGATAATGTAAAAAAAAGCGGCAAATACAAACACAAACAACAAACATGGTATGACTTTCTCACCTTGAACCTTTGATAATTTTCTTAGGTTTAATTTTAAGTCGTTTGCCGCGCAGCACTGGCTCATCGTCCTCGCTCTCTGACTGAGATTCTGATTTCACTTTGTCGTCACTTTGTGTCGCGTCCAGCAATGATCGCTTCAAAGACTTCCCTTTATTCGACACTTGATTGATACTTACGTCTTTAGTATCATTAACATCGTCGCCGCCGTCCTGTTTAATTTTATTAGCCTTCCGTTTAAATTTGCCTCTACTAGCTTTTATTGTCTTCCTTTGAGGTGTTGCATCATCATTCGTTTTATCTTCTTTATTGTCATTCTTGGCATCTGATTCCTCAGATTTTATATTGTCAAGTTCTTTTGAGGTATCTATGTTATCAATATCATTTTTTGTTTCAGCTAAAGGATCTTCTTCATCAGCTGAAGTCTCAAGCTTTAATTTTTTACTAGGTAATGTGTCATCTATCTTAGATTCCTTTCCATTATCTTGTTGGAATGTTTCCTTTTCATTGGATTCGTCATCGTCATTTTCTTGCTCGCCCGCAGATATACTACTTTTTCTTTTTTCCAAGACAGCAGATTTATTTTCTAACGGATCACTTTCTGTAACTGGGGCAGTCAGTTCTTTTTCATTGCTTATTCTAAGTTTCCTGGCAGGTGCATTATTTTTTTGACCCTTAGTTTTAGATTTACGTTTATTGCACTTTTCTGGACTTTCAGTGTCTGTGTTATTTTTATCAGTATTCACACTTCCTTCCCGGCTAGTGTCGGGTGTACAAGAAGCATCCGAACTTCTAGTACAATGCTTTTTTGAATCAGTTTTATTAGAGTCATTTGATTGTTTTTTAAGACTCCTTTTACTAAGTGTAGGTGTTTGTCTACTCCTAAGCTTAATACTGGTTGTAACTGTTGTAGCATCATTACTTGAATTTGTACCATTAGCTTGGTCTTCACTTTTACTTTCTTTGTCCGAAAGATCGTTAGAATTGCTTCCTTCTTCAATGACATCTGGATTGCCAGTATAATTTACTTCCCCTTCACCATATCCCCAGAAAAACATTACTGGTTCCTCAATTTCATCTCCAATTATAAAACAACTTTCACAATCTGCTCCACTACCTTCACCAGTTACTACCATAACTGGTTCTTCTATTGCTTCACTACATTCGATTTTTTTCTCTTCAGTTTCTTCTGAAACAGTTGGAGATTGTTCCTCTGTTATTTTCTCTATACTTTTTTCTGTTGAATCAGAATTATCCCGTGATTCAGAAACTTCTAATGTAGGTTGTAAACTCTCTTTACTTTCTGTTTCCTTATCCTTGGCATCAGCTATTTCTTCTTCTACAACATCATTTATAGCTTCTGGTTGATCATCTTTTGCCTCTCTGCCTTCTGATTCAGTATCTGCAGATTCATTCATTTCTATTTTCGAAGTTGTTTCTTCAAGTTCACTATTATTTGTTTCTTCTAGTATTTCACTGTCAGTAACTGGGATAGGGGTTTCTGCAACCACTGGCTGTTCCGGCTGCTCTGTTTCAGTTTGGTTTTGTGGAATTTCTTCAAGCTTCTCTTCAGTGGGTTTGCTGATTGGGTCACTCATAACATGTTCACTCTCACTTTCATTGTTTGGTGATTCGGATAATTCTTTAAGGCTCTCTATACTTTGTTCAACTTTTTCATCAACTCCTTTCTCTTTATTATTTTCTGTGGTTGCATCTTTTTCACTAGTCTCACTTTCTGATTCAGGACTGAGGAACTCTTCATTCTCACCCTCTGATTTAGTTTCCTGAAATCAATGTTATGTTATAAGTATGATTTTAAGTCTTATATTTTAGGGGACTGTCATTCTTTGTTGGACAACGTTAGGGTAGGTTTTGAAAACATGTTGCAGGAGTATTTGTTGTATAAATAAAATCAGTATAAGTATACGCTACAAACTATGCTAATACCTATATTAAGCTTTTTTAGTATTAGCATGATTTTTACACAAGGTCAAACATTTAAAGCTGGCATGAGTTGTTGGGAGTTATAATTTTTTTCACTATTGCAAATATGTTCCTTTGGCTGTTCAGTACCTATATCTTCTTCTTCTGCCCAGTATATTAAGCTCTAATGCATGCCTGTTCACCTCCAACTGTGTATTGTACACAAGACTATACTGCACAGGAACACACAGATTCCAGCAAGCCATACCACAACACGGCAATTTGTACAATAAAAGTTGACAACAGAGCAATACTTATAAAGTTTTTTTCACTGGGCCTTAACTTCAAAAAAGGCTATTATAGTATTGCCCCTTCAAAACACAAGGAATATGCACTGGTGACTGTGTTTAGGAAATAATTATCTTCTACATCTACATCCTGTTTTGTTATTACAAATAATACCTTTTCTTCAGATTTTCCTTCTGCTTCATTAGAATCTTCTTGTACATTGGCAGCTTCAGAAACGCCAACATCTTCACCATTTTTCAAATTATTTATAACTTTTACTAGTTCCTCACGATTTCTGAAAAATTATATACATATGTAGGTAGTTCTGGCAGCCAGCAGGCACAGTAATTATTGGCAATAGTACCTATTTGCAATATAAAGCTTAAAATGAGTATGACGAGAAATAAGTAAAATGGTTTTTTTACAAGGGAATTGATCACTACTTCATTCAATTAATGTTTGCATTCAACACAAAAAAAAACATGAGAAGATTACTGATGATAAAAAATCACCTACTTTTTATCTTACAATCGTCATCAGCTACATGATGTGTTACAATATTGTGTATCAAATCTTACTAACCTTGCCACTAACTGCCAAGTTTCATCATCCTGGTCTTCTTTGTACAAGCACAGGTTTGCCTCATTATCAACTTGAAGCCAGTAAACACAACCATTCTTATCTTTACCAACTGGATCCAAACGCAGTTCCTTACAAGGTATTGCATTCACAGCACTTTTGAATTTATTGTGACAAGAAAACTGATGCTCCAGTAAATTCTGAAATAATTCAAGCATTTCAATTAGGCCAGAGTCATAGCACTATAAATTGTGGGATTAAGAAAAGTAGTATATACCTACATTTATGATTTGCACATGGAGGTAAGAACTTCATACATGGTTTATATGAGATGTCTTTGACAAACATAAACAGTCATAGTATCCCATTTATGTATAGTTGCACAATATAGAACAGTTTATAAGACAATATAGTATACATGCTTACCTTTAATATTTTTAATTTGACCTGTACACTAGATTTTTTATATGTGAACCTCTCAACTTCCCAAGCTTCTTGGTGACACCCTTGTTGATGGCAGAACTTGATTACACATCTTTCCCATCTATCACTGTGGACTGATTTTAATGCACGTCTCAATAATCTAACGTGTAAGTCCTTCAGAGGATCAGCAACTGAAAACCAAAAGCCAAGTTTATTCTGGTGTCATAAACTTATTAGAATTTATCGAAATTTATGATGGATGCTTCTTACCTTCTTCGGTGTTATCAATGGATTCTTGTAGTTTAGCTATTGAAGGTACGTCTAGTCCATACAGTTTGCCAAATACTTTTAGGAATGAGTATATAATAGCAAAATTAGGATCATTCAAACAAGATGTTTCACCATCAGACGCCATCGCACTTATAACTGTTTTTACACTAATTTAGAGGACATAATTTGGCTGTGTATACTACCGACACCCGAGTTCAACACATGATATTATTACACTGTTTGTACCCATGATTCATTTCTTGTATTTAGTATTTAGAGAGAAAAAACCTTAAAAATTGTAGATAAATAAATCATTCGACCGTCGGTCAAATGACAGACAACACTGGCATCCATTTAAACCATAAACAATTTTTTATTTTTTTTTATTTTATGTTTTTATGACTCAGACCATTCCGCGTAGAGGCTTGCTCAATCAATCAGTTTTAAATATTTCTCAGTTACAATTCATTCAATGTGTCATTACTGTCAAGTTGCTGGCAGTACGACATAGTAAAATAAACCGATTTCTCTGTCCATAGGTCCCGTTTCGATGTAAATTTCTTCACAGAAGAGTTCAAGGCATCGAATTAATCCCACGAACATTTGGGAGTTGGTAGAAATCATTTTCGCTTGATCTTGCTTTGCCTCTGCATACTGTTGTGTATGGTACTTGAGCTCCCCTCTGCACTGTGCTGACAAAGAAAGTGAAAATATTTAGTCTTTGTTCAAACTGTGTGTGTTTGTTTTGTGGTTAATAAGACCATGTCTTCAGGGTGCTGTGGCAGCAAGAAACAGAAAATGAACAATTCATACAATGTAGATCGTCCAGTAAACGGATATCATGAATCGTCTGTAGCTATTCCAGATATGTGCTACTTTTGTTTCGATGTCCTTTATTGTCAGCTGAACAGTATGGACCCACCTCAGACCCCTAACTTCACAAATGATGCTTAGTAAGTATTATTTTTTGTGTAAATAACTTCATTCAGAAATTATAATCTTCATTATTTTGGTACCTTTAAATATTTTTCCTAATTACCCTTTGTCTTGTAGTTGTGCAAGCCACATAAACACTTATTTATGTTGTTGTTTTGATGGTGTGTGGTAAAGGTGAAATTGAATTAATCTTTTAACCAGTTTCTTACTGTATATTAAGAAATAATGTGGAAATAATAGATATTCTTGTATTGAGTTTAATAATGTTTTCTGTAACCATTTCTTTTGTCTTACTTTAATTTGTTTTGATTTCTTTAAATTTTCAGTCCATTATTTGTGACATGGAAGATTGGCAAGGACCATCGCCTTCGGGGTTGCATTGGCACCTTCAATGCTATGCATTTGCATAATGGTAAATATAAAACAACATATATTTATTTGGTTACATGGTAGCTTTCCATTCTGTGTCCTTGTCTGCTTCATCTTCCAATGAAAACACATAGAATAACATATGAAAATGTTATTTTATTAGAGGATAGATAAGTAATTAAGAACAACAGAGGTACAATACTCACAAAGTAAGTTCATAGACTTACATGTTTTGTACAACTGGTGGCTTGCAAAGGCAGTGACCTACTTTTTCATTCACTGGAAGAAAAATTATATTTTTTGTTTTTTAGGGCTAAGCATGTCTTCAAATGCATTGTCAAATTGATTCTCTATGTAGAAGGATGTATGACAGGATAATAACACTTATGAACAGCCATAGCCATTGTCAAAATAAAACACTTGTGGTATTGTTTATTCTTTTGTTACAGTAGACATACCTGCCATTCATAATCTTAACATCATAAGATTTCTAATGTGGTTAGTGATCAGCACTAGTTGTACTTCACATTACATCACACTACATAGAGCATGTTTTACTGTTTATTTTTCTACACATAAATGTATGTAATTTATTACTTTAATTTCTAACTAACTACCAACCCATTTTGGTTTCTTGGCCTTATTACACACTTGTTGGGTTTGGCGTAACATGTTTCCTTTTGCTATTTATCTCTGTCATTTGTCATCACTGCAGTTACACCTTTCACACATTCCATCTATACCTTCTTTGGACTCCCTCATCCCTTGTTACATGGATTTCATCCCTCCTGACATGTCCATACTATTTTCTGTTACGCCTAATCTTTTCTGTCACTGGTGCTATTTTCAGGCTTCCTCTAATATACTTTTTTAATATAATTCCTAATCCTGTCCATTTGAATAACTCCACACATCCGTTGTAACATCTCTCCACATGTACTTTTCTTTCATCCGTGACCTGTATTCCCCATCATTCAGATCCATACATAAAGACAGATCCGAAGATAGTTTTAGAAAATAAGTAGGTAAACTTAACTAATTATTAACACCAGAATAGAAATAAAATAAACCGCATGTTATTATTTTATTAGGTTTACGTGAGTACGCTATCACCAGTGCGCTGCGTGACTCGCGTTTTTCACCAATAACTCGCGAGGAAGTACCGCGGCTGACCGTGTCCGTCTCTATCTTGCAACACTTTGAAGAGGCTGAACATTACTTGGACTGGAAGCTTGGCAAACACGGCATAAGGATCGAGTTCATTAGCGAGCGTGGATCAAAGCGCACTGCTACTTACTTGCCTCAAGTTGCTACGGAACAAGGTAACACATATTTCATCCATAAACATATGTAAACAAATTATGAGAAACATACACATTATTATTGCGTGGACAGAACATTTGGTAACCTTCTTTCAATTAAAACATAAATAAATACACTTCACGCGTTTTAATCCCAAAGCGAGGTAGGCAGAGGTACTTGCTAAAGCAAGTACCCACGGTTCACCAAGCGTATTTAACCCAACGTGACAGGGGGTGAGCCCATCGCCGTTATTAGGGTTCACACACCTTGTGGTGTGCGGGTTTCATCACGATGTTGTCCTTCCAACAGCTTACACAGCGTTGCGTTGCGTACATAGGCTCTGAAAAAGAGTCCCATTGGTACACCTCCAGTAGCCGGACTCGAACGCGGGAACTCCCGGTTACAAGTCGAGGATCCGACCAATTCGACCACAGACGCAGAAATTGCAAGAATATTGGTGATGTAGTACAGCAGCAGCAGTACTACTGTCAACAATCTCTTACACCCCAAATTTAGAACGCCGTCTATGCCGCCATTCACCGCCATGCCGCCATCACCGACAACGAAGGAATGGCAATGGCGTCGGAGGTCTCGGTGTCGTGCCCAAACATTTAAATAAAACCGTAGAAAACAAAAATTCGGAGTTATAAATAGAAACAATATAACAGACTTTCCTTCATGTCGTATTAGGAGTACAAATTATGGAATTGCTCTGCATATATTGCATTTCAATTAGTAATGTATTCCAACTGCAAATGTCTTGTTCCCATCATTGTTTCAAACGAAACGAGGTACATTTTCATAACATGGCAATTAAATTGAGATGAGAAATTGTTTCAGGGTGGGACCAGATACAAACAATCGACTCGCTGCTCCGCAAGGGCGGGTACAAAGCGAACATCACGCCGGAGATGCGGCAGAGCATTAAGCTCACCCGCTACCAATCTGAAGAGATCTCAGCTAGCTACAATGACTATATTAGCCAACGGTGCTAGCAGATAGCTATCTACCCGCCGCCTGGTTGGCCCCAGGACACGGGACCTGTGATTATCACAGACTTACCATTAACTAACCTAATAAGTAATGATATTTTTTTTAACAACGCTCTTAGTGGAAGAGAACAGTTCAAATATGATTATGACGGTTGTAATAATTTAGAAAGTAAGTGTAATAATAGGGTATAACTCGGTTATTTTGGCATAGGGTACGATTTGCAGTGTTCAATAATTCGCTTGGTCAGTCAGTACATTCTCAAGATACCATTCGTAAAAGGTGCTTACATACATATTTTCCATGGTATAAATAAAATATTTAATGTGGTAATATGTAATTTGTACTTGATCGTAAATATTTAAACTGGACAATAAATAAAAAACAAAATTTGCCGCTTGTCAGCCATACCTATGATACAGGAATTTAGGTTATCGGGTAGAAGTAAAAAAAAATGCTTATTTTACGCGTGATATGTAATAATTGTGGGAGCGCCTTTTCAATAAACTCTAAACTAACCGAGTTATATTAGATACCTACCGAACTGTTGTGATAGATATTTTATCTCGACAAATTCAGCCAATATTTAGGTAGTATGTTAGTAAAATAACGGCCATTAGTCATGTCCTGCTTTTCAGGACTGGTTTTAAAATTTAATCAGGATTTACCTCAAAGAAGAATGAAGACAGAAGCGTTTGTTTCGCTCTTACCTGTGTTGTGCTTGGTATCGGTT